>VWZT01006111.1:348311-474126 GCA_013397055.1 Pachycephala philippinensis
ATTTCACCTCTCTTAGCTTCCTAATTTTTAGGAACAGGTGTTACATTTTCTGCAAACATTTTAATCTGTGCTGCAGAAGTATGGAATTATTGCTGCCCTATCCCTACCAATCTATAGGGGAAGTTACACTTAGGTCGTTTATCCCCACAATTAATTGCAATAATCCATTCTTCAGGCTCTTCAAGATGAATCAGAGAACAGTGAAGAAAATTGGGCCAAGCTTCAGGCTGCTGCCAGTAACCTGAAGAAGAACTGCTCCCCCTCCTTTGCAGAGATTATTGACCAGAAGTGCACAGAGGCACACTCTAGGTAAGCCTGCAAAATCAGACCCCAGTTACTAGTATTTAAAAAACCCAAGTTGTTGAGGCAGGACTCGAACACCTGTCAGATTTTTAAATCTATACTGATGCAACTCACCTGTCCAAGGACACCCGTGTGAGGAGTAAAATCACAGAATCATGGAATGGTTTGGGTTGGAGGGGATCTTAAAGATCATCCAGTTCCAACCTGCCATGGGCAGGGACACCTTCCACCAGACCAAGTTGCTCAGAGCCCCATCCATCCTTGAACACTTCCAGGGATGAGGAACTTGTACCTTTTACCTGGATACCTTTCATGTGATGGGTCCCACAGCAGCACAGTCCCTGTGCTGTGGAAGCAGGTTTTCCAGGAACATGGGTGTGGATGCAAACCAACTCCCACAGGAATCCTATGCCAAATCATTCTCTGGAGGAGAAGCTACTAGGAAAATGCTCTTAATCTTTTGGCATTTTGGCAGGTGGAACTCAGTAAATGAAGCCATGACAGATGAGCTGCGGGCAGCACAGGCAGCTCTGCAGCTCTGGGAGCCCTTTGATGCTTTGTGCACTGAGACAGCAGCCAAGTTACAGCAGTACAGCCAGCAGCGTGCTCAGCTCTTGGATGCTCACGTGCGTGAGGAGAACATGATAAAACACTGGAGCAGAGGATACAGGACATGAAGGTACATGAATAAGTTTCTGCTGCCCAGTACAAACCAAGATTTATTTTTGAGAAACAAGTCAAAAGAATACCAATAATCCAGTCAGTGGAAAAGATAAAATCTGTGGGTTTCTTCCATGAATAGGCACCTTTGTATTTCGTTTAAACATTTTGACCAGATCCTGAGGCCAAACCAGAGTTAGCATATGATGAGAAGAGAGCAGAAGGGAGTCGTATTTCATCTCTGCCCCTTTCTGCTCTACACAAAGAATCAGACCTATGTTAGAAGGAATCACTGAAAGAAAAAATATTTACTTTATGGGCCATTGCTTGGGAGGAGGGATAATATCTACTAGAAAAATGGCTTGGAGAAAAAAAGCAGTTTTCCTGAGTACAGGACAATCCTGACGTCTTCCACAGCCTTCAAATTGTATTTAATTGGATTTGGTACTGTGTTTTGGTCTGGTCTGATGAGTTCGCAGATTCCTGAACTCATTAGATTATTCTAATGCTTTTGACTTTAGGCAAATGAGATCTCATGCTGAGACCACACGGTACATTGGGCTCTCTCAGGCAGCAAAGCTGTCATTAGGTTCTGACAATTTGGGTTTCTTCAGACTCCAATAAAGAAGTATAATAATCCTTATGTCAGGACAGAGCAATGACTCATCATGCTTTATGAATCTCTAGCCACGAATTGGAAGAAGTCCAGAGTATTCCATTTTGCATGTGGCCTAATAAGAAACTTTACATTACAGGAAAGAGAACTCATGTATATCTTTCTTTGTCAGAAAAATCTGACAGCAGCAAAGCCTAGACCAAAGCATTTTTACTTTCTTCTGATCTCCTAATGGCTGTGACAGAAATTCACCAATATGTCAGCAAAAAGGAATTACCTTTTCTGGAAATTTTTGGGAAGAATGTTATACCTACTAAGCAAGGCATGGTCACCTGACTGCCATTAGCACTGTAGATCCAGTCCTGGTGTGTGTGGGTAGAACACATGGAGTTTATTGTGGGTTTTTTTAAGTGGTGAGTTGAAAGAACGGGGATCAGCGAAATGGCATATGAGTTGTGTGTATTAGAATATACATGTGCGTTACAAAATTGGATTTTAATCCCTCTAATCTTTTCCTCTCTATATATCAGGAAAGATTATGGTTTTATGGATTTTTGTCACCACAAAAAATAAAAATAAAGTCCTATATAGAGAATAAGAAACCCAAATGGATTATTAAATGGCTGGAGTGGTATTTTATAACATGATCCTTTCAAACAAAGGGGTCAGGAAGCAAGAGCCGTTTTGCTTTTTAGGGAAACGTGTGTGCTCTTTGCTATTGATCAGAAGACTTTGCTCATTATTCTCAGAAAAGACAATACTTAGTGGCAAATTTCAGGGGCTTTCCTGGCTGAAAGTAAATTTCACTTGTCAAAAAAAAAGAAAAAAATTAAGTACATTGAATGAGTCTAAAATTACTCCCTTTGTTCTTGTACTGCCTTTAGAGTGTAAGTTTTTAGCATCTTTCTCAGTAAAGGAGAACAAATAAACCCAAACCCAGAGTCCTCAGTCACTAAGGGATCCAAAGTACTGGTATGTTTGTAGCTAAATAGCATTCCTCATCTGCAGCATGGGCCAGTTCCTCCATCTGCTAGTGTACACACATCTTGTAGAGAGGGATATTCTGATTTCCCTCCCTGATTTCCTCTGGAGCAGTTGTATCCCACTGCCTGAAGTCACTGGTGTTCCATTGAACTTTGAACTGTGCCTCTCCCAGCACTGCACTCAATGGATGCAGTTCCCATTATCCTCCAAGTAAAAGACTGAAGCTTTCACCATAGCTGAGTTTGGCTCCCAGATGGGATCAACAAAAAGAGTTTAGTTACAGCAACAAAAGATACCAAACTCAAGTGGCACATGAATGATGATCTGATTCATTTACTGACTTTTATTTTCCTTTCCCCTTCTCTCATCAGAATTTACAGCATGGCCTTCAAAACATAGCAGGATGCCGAACCCAGATTTATCTGCAGGCTGACAGGATAAAACAGCAGGCTGGGACAGCTGCTGAAGCCGTTCTGATGGAGAAGCTGCAGCCATTCCAGAGAGCAACCTATTTGGAAAAGATGTTGCAGAGGAAGTTGGATGAACTTCAGGTATTTTTTTTTAATATTAAAGTAGCTGTCAGTGTGGGGTAACTTCTTCGCTAGAGCCCTGTGTGAGCCACATTGTTCATTACAGCGGTATAGTTCTTGAAATGAAATTTCAATTAAATAAAACTCAGCAGGATGATCAACTATATAAAGAAATAATACATGAAGCCAGAGGGACAGGTGAAGGATTTCATCCTTACCTGCTTGTGTTGCTCTAACAGCCTTTGTAAGTGGGCCTCTTATCCCCAGGACCCTCAGATGGTTAAAGATTAGGAAATGTATTTTTATTTTTTTAACACTGAAGTAAGTTGTAAACTTTCTCAGCTCTGCCTTGAACAAAACATATGGGCTTCAGTTTTCCTTGGTAAGAGTTCATGTAGTGAACCTAAAACAAAACAGAAAACTGTGGCCATTTGATATAATTCTGAGGACCACATTCACATTCCTGTTCAGGCAAAGTGGGGAGAGACCTGGATCCAGGAGCCCTGCTCAGAGGAGGGGAGGATTGACTTCTCCTCTGCACAGGTATTCCTGAGAAAGCTTCCAAGCAAATGTACTGCTGGACACTTCCTGGTGTAAAATTAGTCTGTTCCTATGGAAAAATCTGGTTTCAATGAATTGTTCTGTTTTAAAGTAAACCCAAATTCATCCAGAAATTTGAAGCCAGCTCTATTTATGACTCCCTCCACCAGCAGAGTTAATGGCTGGAAGCCAGAAATCTTTGTGAAGATAAGAGGCTTCTCATATTCCCTGTGAACTTCTTGCTGCATGAAGAAATGCATTTCTGGGTAGTCATTTTCTCTGGTGTAACCCTATAGTATTACCACAGCAATCTCTCTCCACACACCAGTTTTTGCCATTCATCCCTTATAAAATTGTCGTTGTGCAAGTGTTCTCGGAGATGTGGAGTTTAATTCTGGAAAGAAAGCAAAAGCTTTTCCAGTGCAGTTCTGCTAAAGGGAAGTTGAATTCCAGCCCTACTGATTTCTCCCCAGAGCTCATGTAAGCTGCACAGCTTTGGTTGTGCAGGAACATGGAAGCAGGCCTTGTGTGTACCTCCAAGGAGGCTCATTTTCACAAGCTTTTCCCCCATTTGATAAGCTGAGTCTTGACTTTCCAATTTCACAATAAATTAAACAGCTCAAAGCTATGAAAGGTATCACTATTCCTTTCAGATAGTTACAATTGTTTCAGGATTTTGAGATTCTCTTTCTTGCTCTCTGCTTTGGGTTAAATTTTCCTCTTACCTAGTTGAAAAATGGAAAAAAGTTCAATAGAAAGTTATAAATACATTAGAATTTAGGTTTCACATCTGTTTGTTTTCCTGATAATACTGCTTATTGCTCCTATTTGTATACTGAATAAGTGTATTCAATAGTAACTAATGTAAATTTTCAATATTCACCCCAGTTCAATCTTTTACAACTGGAGGATTTCAACAACTGCCTTGAAACGCTGGAGGGTCGTGTCAAGAATTGCACAGACACCTTTGATAGTCTCTGTCTAGAGGAAGGAGACAACTCAGAATTGCTCATGGTACGTTTGTATTCCCAAATCCAGAAAGATACTGCTCAGCTCTTGCCCACCTCCAGATGCTCCTTGTGTTCTAAGTGTCACAGTTACAGCACTTCCATCAGAGTAACTATAATTCAGCCAAAACACAAAAAGCAATGATTAAAGTTTAGAAACTCTAGATTTGCATTGCAGGCCAAATGCCTGCATGGAAGGGAGGAAAATCACCCAGATGTGGGGTTGATGGGAGATCTTTTTTCCCAGCTTTGTTCTGGAGCTACCCAGTGTTTCCCTCAATGTAGGGAACAAAGTAAATCTGGAAGTACCAGGTCTTGAGTACTGTTCAGTACTGTTGGAAAACTGAGCCTTCTGTAAAAGAATGACAACTCTTTTGTTTCCTATGTTTTTTGAAGTTAGCACGGGAATGTTGGGATTTTTCATGTTAGTGTTTTGGAGAAAAAGCTTCTATATTTCTTTGACATGAAATAAAGGCAGTATTTTTTTGCAATAATTTATTTTTTGTTTATTTCCAGAATCAGACACTGGAACTTGCTGCACTTTCTCCAAGCATAGAGAGTTTGAATGAAGCAAGCATAAAGCTGCCACTCAGTGACTTCACCATGAAGAAAATGCAGAACCTCACTCGGCAGTGGAGCCAGAAAACAGCAGCTGCTCTGGAATGCTGCAGGTCTGAAATGCAAACAAAAAAATCACTAGTAACAATTTCCTTTTCTGTGAGAAAATTGAAAACCAAGTTAAAGCATTGGAAGTCTTGCAATCTATTCTCAGCTTTCTCAGGGGCTTGCCAGATGGAATTCTGCCCTTCCAGTTTACTTGATTTTTCAGTGGCTACTTGTATTCCAAGTCACCTGAAGCAAAAACCTGGATGTTCATGGGGAAAGAAGGGAGCAAAGTGCCAAGTGAAATCCCCACTGTGTTAATGTTATTAACCACCACATTAGACCATCTGTAAACATACCCAGAAAAACAATAATCACAACAGTTTCTGGTTATTTGTTTCGTTTTACAGCATGCTTGAGGGAACTCAAAACGATGAGAAGAAATTCTTTCAGAAATGTGAGAAGTGGATGAAATTTCTAGAAAAAATGAAAGAAGCCTTAAAAACAGATATTCCAGGACAGTTTGAAGGACTGCAAGAGCAACAGAGAGTATATGAGGTAAAGCTAACTCTAAAAATGGAAGCAGCATCTTGAATGATGAAGGCAGGGGGAAATCACTAGAAAATGCTGTGCATTTTGGAATTAGGTCTGGGCAGGATTTTACAGAGCATTTCACTCTTGAAATGCCTATTATGAGAAAAACTCTGAAACATGAAAATCCTTTTCCAGAATGGACAGATCCCTTTTTTCAGGGATCAGACCTTCAGGAGTGCATCTTCAAGTGTTGTGTCATGGTAGTCCTAAATTTCCCCAGCCCTGAGGTGTATTTGTCTGCCTGTCCCAGAGCACTGGAGCCTGTGGCAACTAACTGGATAGTTTGCTGGAGACCTGGCAGCAATCTTAACAGTTTCTGGAAGAAATGCATATAAAACAGTGTTTGCACAGCATATTTCTGGTTTGACCAGTTGTTAGATTTTGGTGGAAATCTGTTTATGCTGCCATTTTCCCAAACACTTGCTGTTTATTGTAGAGAGACAGTGCTTCACATTCATTCAGAGGAGGTGGTGCAGTGCACGCTGGCAATGGAAAAATAACCAAAATACAGAAAAGAAAAATGATTTGGTAAATGCTAAAACATCATGAGTTGTTGAGGTGAACCTCGTACAGTGACCCACAGCTTCACACTACCCCAAGTACTGAGTCTATTCCCACAGGTGTTTAGTCTCTGCATGTTAGTGATGCTCATTAGGGCCCACAGAAAGTTCTTTTCTTTTTACTTAGACCTCTCCAAATCAATTCATTCATTGTAATAAAATAATGTATTGAATGAAATTTTGCTCCTTGTGATAAAGAGCAAATTCACCCTTAGATGTGGCCTTTTTATATGTTTTCTATAGACTTCTGTCCAGATTGAATTTCTCATTAATGAGTCAAAAAACTTAAGGTTTCAGATCTGTATCATCTGACTCATGGTGGGTTCTGCTATCACATATGTACAAATTCCTCCCAGTATCCAAAAAGTGTGGACTCTTATGGTGCATTTGACACTAGCAATTGAAAATAGGGTTTTCAGCATTTACAATTAAATAAATACTGTCACTCCAGAGAAGCAGAAGCGGCTTTCATAGCAGAAGTTCTTCACTGAATAGTTAAAACTTGTTCTCTTGGTATTTTCAGAAGCTGCAGACTGAGATTTCCATAAATCAACAGACATTTAATTCTATCATAGAAAAAGTTCTACTCTCCTTGGAATCTGGAGAAGCAGAGAAAAGGTATTCTATCTGGTTTTCTCCCTAAGATCTTGGTAATTCAATGAATATGCTGTCTTCCTTGGAATTAGTATTGAATCTGTGCTCTTATGAGGACATAAACCCGAATTCTTGGCTGGGTTCACTGTTTAAATGACCATCTGTCAGATGTTGCAAAAGCATGAGGAGGTGCAGTGAGAGAGAAACACAGGTGCCCTGGCCAGACTGCATTTGGGATAGTAACTGGCTGGGCTGAAAACAAAAATAATTGCTTCTGACCAGGAGTCTTTTGTTGTGTACCTGTGGTTGAGAAGCTACTTTCCCACAGAGCAAAATGAGGATGCTGCAAATGAAGGATCCTTTCCCTCCTCCTGGACCTCTCTGCTTCTCAGAGTGCAGAGGTGTGGACTATCCACATTGCCCCTGGCACACGTGGCAGGGCATTGAGTCACTGGCCATGAAACCCAAAACATAGGGTACCTAAACCTGTTTTTTATCAGTATGATCTTACACTTTTCTCTTAATCGATGTAGCGTGAGAAACAGCAGGTAATGTTTGTGAGCAGAGGTTCAGCTGCCTCAGGTGTTTGGGTGAACACATTCCCCTCCCTGCCAGAGCTTGCTGCTGCCAGAGGCTTGGCAGGACAGTGTGTGTGCTCCCCTCGGACACGCCACTGTGAAATCCATGGCTTGGCTTAAAACTGCTAGGGAAGGTAGGGCTAAACTAAGCTGCGCTGCTGGATTTTTGTGTTGGAGCTACCCCCACAAAGGCAGGGGTTTGTATAAGAGCGAATCAGGGACCATGGCCTCCTGCAGAGGAGCAGAATTGATAGATGGGTTTGTTGTAATCAACCAGCCAGATCTGCTGGATCATCTGACCGTGTTGTAGAGGAGGACGAAATAACTGCTTAAATGGGTTCAATAACTACACAATTTTCCATTGTGCAGATCAATTTTGCAGCATAATCAGCGACCTTGTCTCACTTTCATTGACCTTTTTGTTCTTCAGAGAAGTGTTTAGTGCATATTGTGTCTGATTGATATACTGTGTATGTTGCTATACCACAGTTGAAAGATTGACTTGCCTTACCCTTCTTTGTATCACGTAAAATGTTGCTTTGATTGCTTAAAAGATGGAATACAGAGAGCAGGGCTGAGCTTAGGGCTGCAAAGAGCTTCCTTGCATTGTCGGGTATTATAATTGGAAAATGGCTTTGCAAATGGAGAGCCATCACAATTACTGTAATATGCAGCCTTGAGATCAAAACAAATTAACACTCAGCCCTTGTAATTTTCAGGACAGAGTTTATTTCCAAGCTCACGTTGCTGAAAGAGCAGTGGCAGAATGTTATCCGGATGGTTCAGCAGAGGAAGAAAGATATTGATGGACTTGTGAGCCAGTGGCAGCTCTTCAGGAGTTCCCTGCAGAGCCTCAGCAGATTCCTGGATGACACAAACAGCTTCCTCGCAGCTGTGAAGAGCCAGGACTGTTACAGCCTTTACCAGCTTAGAAATGTAATTCACGATTTCAAGGTACCGTGTTTATTTCTCATAAATCTAAAATATGTGGGTTTTTTCCCTCAGACTGAACCAACTTCTGCCCAGTAAGGTAAAAAGCTTTAAAATCATACACATTTCTCTCTTGGGGGAGAAATTATGGAAATGATTGCTGACTTTTTTCTTAAAGCTGAGCACAGATGACAGAGCAGTGACATTGCAAAAGGCTCATTATACTGGGAAAGTTCTTGATCAGCATGGCCATTTATTAGCCTTGCATGCTTTAAAAATCTTATGGATATGAAAATGGAAATTCAGGGTGCCAGAAGATGAGACAGACAGCAGGTAGCTCCTAGGTCTGTGTGCATCTTACTGACATGACTGCTGAATTCAGGCCTTTTAGTTTGCTTGGAAGAAGGTACTTATGTGGCAAGACAGGCCTGTGTGTGCAGGGATGGGCAGGAGATGCCAGAAACAAAGGATAAAACACTTGCAAGGGAGTCTGTTCACTCCAGGATACACAGAGTTGGTCAGCAGTTCTTCAGGACAGTGAGTTCTGCATTTTACATGCAGTGGAAAAAAATATTTTCCTTTGTTAATTTTGGGTATTTTGGTTTTCCATTTAACTGTGCACCTCTTTGTTTTATAGGAAGATAGAAACAAGCAGTGAACTTGGTTTCTTAAGGCAATCTAAAACCTTATAAAATCTTATTATTGAATGCCATTTGCACAGTCCAAGATTTATATTGTGTACCCACACATCTAGTGTTGATGGATTAACACATTACCAGTATTCCATTTGGTGCCTGCCCTATTTATTTAATCTTTATTTCTACCTGCTGTGTAAAGGTGATTTTCAGTAGATTTTACAACTTAGTGCTTATGCTTTTTCTTAATGAGAAAAGCCAGAAAGTCTTCTCTCTCCTGCTCCAAATTGCCCTTTTCCTCTTGCTGCTGTTCTACAGAAAGAAACTCTGATTATATCTCCTTGTGTTAGAGATCAATTTGTTATGGGCAAATTATTATTGATGGCTTACTTCACTTGGAGAATGTCATGATTAACAGAGCTGTTATCTCTGAAAAAATTAGCCTAAGATGTCAATGCTAGAGTTGCTCACAAAACTTAAGATTGTATTTTTTGTTCTGAGTAACTCATACAACTGAATTTCTATCTTTTTTGACTGCTGCCATATTTTACCATATAGATTCAGTCTGGGAAAAGCTATTATAGAGTTTTAAAAATCAAAATATCAGAGAAAATACGATTTTTCTGAAATCAAAGAAGGAGATGGGAGAAGATCTATTGATGACTGACTCATGAATGTGAACAAAGTAGTATCTTTTGAGTGATCTTCCCAAGTGAAATGCTGGGAAAGCACTTCTGTAGCTTTCTAAGAACCGCTTAGAAAGTTAATTTTTTTTTTCTTTTCCAGAGTAAGGCAGTGATCCTGCAGAGGTGGCAGGCCATGTACACCCTGGTCATCGATGTCGGGGAGAAGTTGCGCACGGTCTCCGATGCCGAGACCAGCGCTGTTCTCCAGGAGGAGCTCAGCCAGTTACAGCAGTGCTGGGGGAAAACCCAGGCCCTGCTGGAGAAGAAGAAGATGCAGTTCAGTGGCACCCTACAGGTAGATGATGCCCTCCCCACCTGCTGCTCTGGCATTGGGTCCCAAGAGCTTCCCTGTCCCACCATCTCCAGGGCTGAGCTGCTGCTCGCTGTGGGAGCACTCCGAGGGAAGTGCCTGTCGTGTCATCAGGGCTTGTGGGAAGCTAAAACTGTGGTCCCCTGATTCTCCAAAGCAAATTGAGTTGGCTTCCATTTGCTGGAACAATGGATGTTCCTGCTTTGATTGTTCTTATGCTCCCCATGGCCTGGAGCTCACTCCTGCTTTGGGCTGTGAAGCTAAAATTTAGCTTAGAGTTAACTTGATTTGTTCTTCCTCATGTTGTTGAACATCTAAACAGAAGGGCCAGTCATATTCATTTCCTTAGAGCATTGAATTTGCTTTCATGGCTAAGTAGCACATTAGGTGTGTCTTAAAATACTGTCATTGATACAACTCCCAGTTCAAAAACCAAAAGCCTCTTGGGTTGAACAAAACAAAATGAGCAGAAATGCTCTCTAAGGCAAGCCTTAAATAGGAGAGAGGCTGTAAAGCCAAGCATCAAATCCTTGTGGGTGGCGCTATGTATCAAAAAAGAAAATTCAAAAAACCAAAATACATTATTGATTATTTCAGTGGGTTTAAGATGCTATTTTGTAACATATCCACGTGGTTCAGTGTGTCATGATAAAGTATCCTCACCTTTTATACTTCCTTGGGTCTCCTTGAGCAGACTTGTGACCGCTTTGAAAAGCAAACCAAGGAACTGGAAAGCAGATTGCGAGAGCTAAAAGAGAAAGTAAAAGATCAACTCCCTGTTGAACATGAAGAGCTCCACAAAGCCAAGGAACATATTAAGGTATGAACAGCCATACTGTATTTAAGCTGATGTAATCTTTGCACAACACCTCATCCCTCTTACCTGCTCTTCAGTGACACTGAATTTCTCTCCTTTACACCATCCTGATTGCTGCCAGTCTCCAAAGTCCAGACGACCAAGAAGATTATGAGTAGTAGGAGTGTTTGGATTTTTTCCTGCTTCTGTTCCCTTTACAATCTGAATTTATAAAGTAGTTTCTCAAACAAAAGGGAAAAAGCTCCCCTCTCTCAGCTCAATTGGCTGCTATCCCTGTGACTGAATCTCCCTTTTTTTGTTTCCCAATCCATTTTGCACATGGAGTTCCTCAGGCAAGAGACCTTGTAATTCTGCAAAGCACCATACATACCTGCAGGATCTGGGAATAATTAAAGAGAAGGAAAATTAAGAGTAAGGGAGTGGCAAAATTCCTTGCAGCCCATAGTGCACCATGAAAATTAAATGGCAAGAAAAGCATTTCCAAGGGATAGGAGACATTTTGTCTGGAGTGGTCAGTCTTTCATCATCCTTTTATGAAGTGAATTGTTGACCTATGTAGTGGGAGCAAATAAGCTTATTAACGAGCCAAGGCTTTGAACTCATTATCAGCTGTCTGAAATCTTCTTTGTGAGTGCTGGCTGCCTTTCCCACGGCAGCAGCCTTGCTGTAGCCCTGAATTATCTGTGAGATGGGAGCACACAGCTTCTGCCTCTTATCTCAGCAAGAGAAATTCAGCTGCAGAGGCATCAGGGTCAGACAGTGCCAGTGCCAAGTGCTGCTAGCTGGTGTCATAGTACAGTAAAGGACTAAAATGGCATGGGGGAGAAGGGACCTCCTTTCCTCTCTCTGCTTTTCACTTCCATATGGAATAAAGCTATTTTCCTTTTGGTCCTGGATCTTATATGGGGCTAGCAAAGTCCCATGAAATTTCATAGGTAGGTCTGTTAATGCAGGGATTTGTCCCTTGTTAGGAGATATAAATTCATGTGTGCACATCTGTAGGAGTACTGTGATCTCAGGTAAATTTCAGAGTCAGGTTTGTTTGGTTTTTTCCTCTAGTGTTGAAGCTGGGTCCAAGACCTGTGAAAATCCTCACAGGGTTTAGACCCAGCACACTTCTGACACAAACACTCATAGGTTTTTTTCCCTTTAAAATGAGACAAACTGGATTCTCTCTAAAAGGTTTTTTTTTGTTAGATGAACCAGTGACCCTTCCCAGAAGCCTTTTTGCAAAATGGGACCTAGGACCTTGTTGTGTAGAGTGTCATATTCCCCAGCTGCACACAGTGGTACCTCTGCCTTTTTGGTGACAATTTTAACAGTGTTAAGAAAAATGTGTAACTTATAATAAAGAGGAAGGGGAGTTGGGGGAACAGAGCAGAAAAGAGAGCCTGTTTTCTGTGAACAAGCAGTTTAAGAGCTCCACATTCCTGACAAATCTGAGGAAGTGCCTATGAAATCATTCATTAGTGAAGGGAACTGATTTCTTTTTTTTGTGTGTGTTTAGAAAAATAACCTGAAACTGGAGCAAATGCAGGTGAAGAACAACGTGTCCAAAATAATTATAACAGGAAAAAAGGAAACCTCGAGGAAACGGGAATGGGAGACCCCAAATGCTGCCCTGGAGCATGGGGAGCTGCCGGGGCCAGGCTGCCTTCTGGCACTTTGGGATGCAGCAGTGGTAGCAGGGCATCAGCTGGGGCACTGCCATGGGTTCCAGTGGGTTCTCGTGGGGATCCAGTGGGGTTCCAGTGGAGTTCCAGTGGGGTTCCAGTGATCTCCCGGGGACCCCGGCCAGCCTGGCCCCACCGGAGAGCGCGGCACAGGCGGCTGCACATTCCCTGCTCTCCTCCCCCACAGGCCAGGCAGGGGATTAGCCGAGCAGGTTTGGAAAGCCGAGGAGCTTAGTGCCAAGGCTTGTGCGGGTGCGTTTCCATGCAGGAGCTGGAGCAGTCGCTGGCAGACTGGGCCCACGACATGAAGGAGCTGCAGGCCATGAAGGCGGAGCTGGCGCACCTCATCCTCACCGAGGACATGATGGTGCTCAAGGAGCAAGTGGAACACTTGCACAGGCAGTGGGAAGAGCTCTGCTTGCGGGTAAGTCTTCACCTCCTCGGGGGTTTGTAGGGGGATGATATCCATGGGGCCTGGCAGGGAAAGGGGAGCGGGTCAGCACAGGGGTTTCTCCTGGGCTTGGCTCACTTTGGCAGCTCGGGGTGGGAATGGGGCTGCTCCTGGCGCAGCTGACCCGGGATGGAGCTCGCCCTTTGTGTCCTGGACAGGCTGCTGAGGGTTTTGTTGCAGACCCTTTGTAAGAAGTGAGTGTGCAACTGCACAGAGCCCAGATGCAGCTGTTTACTGGAATAGGTGCCTTTGTTCCGGGCTGCCAAAAGGAGGGAGGGCTGGGGGGAGGGATGAGCACAGGAATTGCCTGAGGGCATGGAGCAGGCAAAGGAAGAGGGAAGTTAAAATGCCAGCAGAAAGAAAACTTAAATGTGTTTAAATACTGACTCTCTTGTCAGTATTTAAACACACTGAGAACTGACTTGTCTTTTTTGTAGCACTAAAATGCTGTGAAACATTTGCATTCTTTGTGGCTTGTTGCTGTATTACACTTAATTCAGTGTTGCGTGTAAAATTGCCGGGGGAACATTTACAGCAAAGTCACATGGACTTGATTCATTAGGTTATTATGCAGTTTGAATGTGTGTTTACTTTGCCCTGTTAACAGGATTGGAAGAGGTAAAATACTTCGGGGTCTTAAGTTACTCTGGGGGGCTCTACGTACTAGCAAGCCAAAAACTCTTGCCTCTCTTTACTCACAAGTAAATAGTTTTTATTTTACCGCTTGTAAAGAAGTATTGAAGCCAGTTAGTATTTTGTTTCTAACCCTTACACAGGCCAAGGTAAAGCAGTCTTGGTGGGGATGTTGTCAGAGTAATGAACAGCTGTGCTTATTTCACAGACTGTGTTGTGATGAAATAGTTATTTGGGTTAATTTTTTCTTTCATTGCAATGAGAAAGAATTTAATCTCTTTGCCTTAAACTGGACAGTTGTTCTACAACCAGGGTTTTCTCTGTTATTTTTTCTGAACTCTGAAAAAATTTCCAGAGACATCCTCTCCCCTCCTGAGAAATACAAGCCATTATTTTTTAAATGAAAATGCCTGAACCATTCTTCTAATGGAAATCTGTAGTTAGGCCTATAAATGAAAGAACTTTGTTATTTTTCATCTTTTTGGTGAGCTGCTGAAGCCTGCTGTCACCCACTGTGTTGAATAGCCCTGAAAATTAAGCTATTTTTTATATGCTCCACTACAGTTTATCCAAGTAGTAATTTCCTGTAGTAATTTAAGTTCAGATTTTATTCAAAATTTCCATTTTAATTTCCCGAGGGAACAATGTTTAGTTAAGTCTGTCTTGGAGGGAGGAAAGAGGTGACAGTAATGTGACTGTGTTAGGCACACAAAAATCTATAGTGGGAAGAATCTGTTCAGTGCTGTAGTGGAAGGAGGTCCCGAAATGTTTGCACAGCCCTAATGAGCCTCAGGAGAGCCCACACCAATGCTCAGTGCTGGACACCAGGGTAGGAAAGCAGACTTTATCAGCTCTGCTGCTGGCATGACTGCTTGGTTTTGGCTAACAAATTAGAGTCAAGATGTATTGTGTGGAGGAAAGTCTGCAGAATGAATGCAGGGAGGTGACAGAGTGGGACGCGGCTGCAGCTGTCACGGCCACGGCCCTGGGGCAGCCAGATGCCTGTGCTCAGCTGGGCAGGGGCAGACACACAGAGGGAGCAGATGCACTCAAGGGATTAGCATTTGCAGAGCTGCCCTTGCAAGGTGCATGTAGGTCACAGATTGAGCCATTCATCCCAGCCAGCATCCCATCGGGCCTTGATGTTATTTTAGCCCCCCTTGGGAATGCACACGATGCTCCCACTCTGGGTGTGAAATGGGGATGGTACCAGGGCAGCTGGGCAGAGGAGAAAGTGCTCAAAGCAGTGGCTTGAAGGGCTCACGTTCCTAGAAGCTTGTTTGGGATTTTTTGGGTCATTCCTGTTTTTCACACTCAGGCTGTATTGCTTAGCCAGATAAAAGGCACTTCTTGCTCTTAAAATCCTGCTTTGCCCCGTGCTTAGCAGGCAAAAATGGAGTCAGAATCATATCAGGATTTAGCAATTGTTTTACTGACGAGCATAGTCTGTTCTTGCACTGAGCAAGTAAACGCATCTCCACACATGGGAGATGCTGCAGGTGGTAAGGAAGGATGAAGGGTTCACCCCTCCAAACCTCTCAGGTTGAGGGTACAAGCAAGTATCCCAGAGCAGAGACACTCTTAGAAACTTTCTGAGATCCCTGTCATCTCCAGACTTCTTCCTATGGAGAATTTTGGAGACTTGTTTCCCTGTGTCCCAACACAGTGCTTTCATCCTTATCTCTTTGCTCAGATTGTCATGAAGGATTCAGAAGTCACTCTCACCTCTGCATCCCATCCTTGAAAACAAGTCAGAATTTAAAGAACAAAAGCAATATAGTGGGAGATGGCTTGGTGCCTTCTGTTTTGATCCTGGTGTTCCAAGGACCTGGTCCTATTTCCACACTACATGCCTAAACTTCACTGGGGGGTACAAAACAGTGTTAGAGAATACTCTAGAAGGATCAATAATGGAATTTTGAGCAGTCATATGCTGTATAAAGTGCACGTGAAATGTGAAGAAGGAATGTTTCCTGCCGTGGGGAGATATTTAGAGTGGCCGTTTACAGCCAAGACAAGCAAAATGTTATGCACAGTCTTTAGACAAAATTTATTGGAGAGAATGAGGGGTTACTTGTTTCTCTTGCTTCAGTAGAGCTTGAACCATTTTTCACTTCCTTTGTCCCGTATATCTTAGTACAGGAATCCATCAAGGTAAATAAATAAATAAATACAAATACATATTTAAGACCCCTAGGCTAGAGACAGGTGCAATTAGCTAGTTAGAAGAGTGACCCTGATTCTTTCTGAGATATTGGAGCAATGATAATAACTCTGCTTTTTCAGGCAGTATTAGACCTTAATTTCCCTGTCTAGACAATTTGTTTATCCATCCTGGAAAATATATTTCTGATGGGGGGAAAAATCCATAGCTTTCAATAAAAAGGATAGATTCTTGATGCTGATTTTTTGGAAGTTCTCCAATTACTGATGGGCAAATGGAAAGAAAAGAGGGAGGCTTTTATAGAGATAAAATAATCGCAGTCACTAGGTGCAAAGTTTCTCTTAGAGTGGCAGAAAAAGAACTTACCTAGGTGTTATTTCTCTTGTGTTATATATGGGGCCATACTAAACAGTATGTAGTAATTATGTATTTTATATTCCTTCCGTGTTTGACATTTTCAGGTTTTCACTGAGTAACATTTAAATTATTATATAAGCACATTATTTATAAAGCTGTCACTCCGTTTCATTCTTCTGAGGGAAAGAATCTGGTATTTGCTAGTCAACTTTTTGCCCTGCTATCCAAAATAAGATGTAATAACAATCTGCTTGCTGGCTTTGAAAAGGAAAGTAGAATACTTGGTAACTGCTCCTGCAAAATGGAATAAGATCAAATGCAGACCAGAAATTAGAAGGCTCATAATTGCTGGTTTCCTTCCTGAGAAAACTGTTGCTAGAGTTTAATGTGTGTGCTTTTCCCTAGGTGTCCCTGCGGAAGCAGGAGATCGAGGACAGGCTCAATGCCTGGATCGTGTTCAATGAGAAGAATAAGGAGCTGTGCTCCTGGCTGGTACAGATGGAAAGCAAAGTGTTGCAGACTGCAGATGTTAGCATTGAAGACATGATAGACAAACTGCAGAAGGTAAGTAGTAATGCCACTTTTCTTCAATTGCAGTCAGGTAACTCATTGTAGAAGCATCATTCCTCATGGATTCCTTGCTTCTTGGAAGTGATACGTGATGTAAAACCAACACATACAGGCTTTTGTGAGATGAGCTTTTTTATCATTAGCTCTTCTTGATGTTCAGACTTGGAGCTTAAAGCAGAACAGAAATGCCAGCTGACTTCAGTTATGGAGTGTGATCTGTGTGAGCTGTGGTGGGGGGGTCTGGGTTGTTGGGGTTTTGGGGCACAAATGCGCACCCAGCACTGCTCAGAGTGGTGTCCTGGGAGCAGCTCACTGTTCTCACCACCTCCATGATCTACACAACTGGTAGGCAGAGGGCAAAGAAAAGACTGAAGGATGGGGTAGGTCTTATGCCAGGTGAATAAGAAGTTACCACAACCAAAAATAAAACCTAATTCTACCCTTCCCCCATGGTAGTTGATGCTTTCTAATACTTTTGTATTAACTTGATTTTAAACAGGACCGTTATTGTTCTGCTATGTTCCTCCCCATGGCTAAAATGTCTCAGTATCTAATCCCACATCTCCTCTACGTAAGAATACCAGCCATCCTAGACTTGAATTTGGGTTCTTCTGAGATAGAACCCATTGAAAAATTATGCTAAATCAGGAAAAAGAGATAAAATTAGAGCATTCAATTGCTATTTTTAGGAATACTTACTCCTGGCACTTGCAAGTCTTTAAGCTGCTTATTTTTTCATAGATTGTGAGAGGGCTTCTTCATTGAGGTTTTCTTTTTGTTTTAAGTGAGAGTTCTACATGCTAATGTAGAAACCTCAGGCAAACCTGACTTTGCATCACACATGTGGGAAAAGAAACATATTTTTGTTTTGGTATCATTGTTTTGCTTTGCCCTGTAATTAAAGCAATGTTTGTGTATGTTTATCAGGACTGCATGGAAGAAATAAACCTGTTCAGTGAAAATAAGCTTCACTTGAAACAAATGGGCGATCAGCTAATCAAGGCTAGCAACAAGAGCCGAGTTGCAGAAATAGATGATAAACTCAACAAAATCAATGATCGCTGGCAGCACCTCTTCGATGTCATTGGAGCACGGTAAGAAAATGATTTTCAATGTTTTATGTGAGGTAAAAGTCAGAGTCTTGTGTCCTTGACAATCAGAAACGGAGTGACATGACTTTTCAGTTAAGTTGGAATTTATTGCTGAGAGTAAAGCTGAAGGGAATGCTTTTTGTTGTAACTTATTGCTGTATTGTGTCACCAAATGTCTTAATTTATCCAGTGGTAGAGGGCAGGGTGTTAGAATTCATATAAAATACAATTTTAATGATGGGAGCTTTGTAAAAGGAAGAGTCAAAGTGATCTCTGTTGCAAGTGTTGAATTACAGCTTAATTTTAAGGCAGTATGGTAGGAGATCATTTGGGCTTTTTAGGAGCACCTCCTATTTTAACACAAGCCTCTCTTTCACCCTGTGTCTGAAAGCACAGAATTTAGGAACAGTCTATTATGTCTCTGTAGAAAGTCAGATTTGTATATAATGATAATGTTCCTTTTTTACATTCAAAAGGGTTTGAAATTTCATTTAATACCAGTGCTGTTTCTTTACTCAGTCTCCCTCCTAAAAACAACTGAAAGGCCATATGAGTTTCTTTTAAATTCAGGACCTTCTGTATGATGGTGAAGTGGAAAATACTATCAGTTGACATTAAAACAAAAACCTGCATAGTCTAGGCAACGACCTCTTCTTATCGGATTAAGCATCTTTATTATACTTGGCAGAGTTAAGAACATCATGATCATTTCAGTATTAGCCTTACTGAGACGATCCCATTTCATTATTATGTCTGAGTTTCTGCCACAGCTTGGGAGGAGGATGCTGGGCTGGTCTCGTCTCCTGCCGAGTTTATTAGTAATCCAGAAATAATAAGGCTAACACCAAATTAGTATTGGTCTCGACTTCTCTCCCAAGGTTTTGTTCTGCCTGTGATCCCCCTCTCTGGGCTCTCAGCAGCTCTGTTGCTCAGTTGAGTTTGGGACAGATAATGAAGGTGGTTGTGCTGTGACAATGTAGTGCTAAGTGTGCTGGGCCTTAATCAGGAATGAGATCTGAATTAATGGTGACACACGAGCCGTGAATGATTAAGCAGAAGCTGCCTTCTTAAGGTCTGACACTGCAGATAGACTTGCAATGGTTGTCTCAAGGTGTCTTTGTTTTTGATCTGGTGTAGGAAAGCAAGCTTCACTTTAGAAATAGCACTTTTTCTGTTCTCATCTGATACTACTGTGTCACTTTTAAAACACTTTTTTGATAATTTTTTGTTCTGCTGTGTGTTGGTTTTGAATTGCAGCAATTTTTAAATGCAGATTAAAATGCACTGTTTTAAAAGTGATGTAAGCATGGCACATTTCTGGTAATCTTTAGGAAAATATGGCAAAGAACTGATGGGGCATTTAGAGAGAGATCTGGCAACCTTATTCCTGTACTCTGTGACAAGGACTTCTTTGTCTACCTGCTATGTCTTAAATGTTTCCCTTCAGGCAAGTGTACAGTGGTGCTTTGAGGTACATTAATGTGGATTTGTCTAGAGCATCAGCAAGGCTCCCAGTATTTGGTATCTAAGTGGATATTGCAGCTACTGGGGAATGGGTGTGATGCTTTGTGATTGTTCCTGTTTTCTTAATTCCAAACTGTCTGTAATATGCCAGCTTCTACTTGTGATTTCCACCAACTCGGTGCTCAGGACCAGGGTAATGAACTGGAAGGGCCTGGCAAAATGTCATTTTAAGCAGTTCCCTCGGTGGTCCAAGATTATCAGACAGCCCTGTGAACTCTGCTGGTCCCCTTGGCGTTAATGCTAAGAGGGGTTCAGCATATGGCAGCGTTTTGCAGTGCCTCTCCTCCCTCACCTAATCCACCTTGCTTGGGCTTGGCTCTCAGCTGCTCACTCATAAGTAACCACCAAACCAGACACTCACAACAGACTCTGAGTGCACTCCAAAGAGTTTATTTTGCCCTGCTATAACCTTCCAACTTTCTGCTTTGGGTTTGCTGCTGTGCTGTTGGCTTGCCACTGAGATTTGATGTCTGAAGGAATTAAATCAGACATCAGTTGACTGAAATACCCACCTCACTCACAGGTGAGCTTTGGGGCACTCAAGATGACATTCCTCCTGTCCTTTTGAGTAGCCTCTCTCAAGCTCAGGTGATGGTGGGGAGGCAGCATTTGAACCCATCACCAATGTGACACAAATTGGGCATCTTTGAGGGAGGGCAGAGAGGAGCAAAGAGCCTTGGGCTGGAGGCGAGGTGACCTGTGAGTGTGGGTTGTGATGCCCCGTGCTGATAGACTGTCTCCTTCCTTTTCAGTTTGCTTTTGCAGAAACTGTTAAAAAAAATTGTATTGATTTTTGTTGTCCCTGCTGGATTAAGCAGACTCCTCTCAGTCTGTGGAGGCTGGAGGGAATGGTACAGGGGCTCTGCATCCACTGCAGCCCTGCAGAAGAGACTGGAGCACTGCACAGGTGATGCCATGTCAGCAGTCCTGTGCAAAGCCCTTTTTATTGGGCACTGCTTCATGGCGTGGGGAAAATTAGAGGAATGGAGGAGATGCCTGTGGGAAGGAGTGCCAGAGGACTCTGGAGGGTTTGAGGGTAGGGGAATGCTCCTGGAGAGAAGTGACAAATTTTGACTGTGGTGCAGAGAAAATCTTGTCTTTCTCCTGAAAAAAAGTTACTTGTAGGACCTTATTTTCACATGAAATGAGGAGGTGGTTTTGCTCCTGTCTTTCCAGATGAGTAGCTGTGGCAAGTAAAATTGCAGTGAAAATTTTCTGAGGTTTCGGGTGCCAAACCTGTGACCACTTGAAGCTTTTTTTTTGACAAATATTACAACTTCAGTCGTTTCTGTTAAACACAAATGAGCTGCTGCCTTTATTTGTACTTGAACCTGGCTCCCAGTGGCCCACCCACCATCACAGGAGCAAGGACCAAATTTCACTGTCTTCATGGCACGCCAAGAGTTGGGAAGGAAGTGAACTACAGAGCCAGGCACAGAGTAGGAGGAGAAAATGCATATTGAGTAGCTGTGTGTTCAAAGCCATTTCTTCATTTTTAGGCACTGAATCTTTCTTGTAGATGGGCACTTTTTGATCCTGTGGTTCAAGAGTGAAAAATAACCTGTATCCACAAAGGAATCTAATTGAGATACATTGCCAGCTTCAGTTCTGTGGTTGCTACTGTCCCTATGGCTGCCCCTGCAACCTGAGTAACATTTTATCTTCTCTGTAGTGCAGTGTAAGGCTGTGTGATACCTACATGAAACCAAACCAGCCTCGAAGCCAATGTATCAATGCAGAGCAGTCCTCCTAATAGCTTATTTCACCTTTTTAAACCAATAAACGTCCTGGGACAGATGGGCAAATTAGGTGAGCTCCCCATTTAGTCCTTGAAGTGATTCTCTTAGTTCGTGGTGACAAGCTCAGATTTGCCATATGGCTGCACTTGCAGGACTTAACTCTTTCATTATCTGCCTGTGCTCAGCCTGTGTGGTGACAAAAGCTTTGCCTAGTGTGTTGCACCAAGCCACTGTCTGGCTGCAAACTTGGAAAAGTCTCAAAATGTTAATTTTCATGGGATAAAGTAACCATCAAGGCATTAGCATGCCTGGAAAGGAGAACAAATGAATTCTGTTCAGCTCAGAAGATGCTCTTACCACAGGAGGTTTGTGCTGAAGTCTTTGTTGAGGGATGGAGAGTACAAACATAGAGACAGGCAGAAAGGGAGTGTTGTGCTGGCTGTAAGGATGGACACGGAAAATCTCTTGCTTTTGTTACTGAAGCAGTAGGAGGAGGAGTGCACAGGCTGCATGAGGGTGGTAGACAACCAAAAACCCATGGAGTGGGATTTACATCCTCAGTACGCGCTGGAGCAGCACTCCTGGGCTGCACATTACCAGGCCAGAACTAGCAAGGAGCTGTGTTGTGCACAGCCATGTTCCTCGGTGCCCTTTCCTGGGCCGTCCACCACTGATTCTAACTCCACGCTTTGCTTCCCAGCCCAGTGAGGAAATGTTTTCCTTCTGCATTGCTGTTTGCTTAGTGCCTGTTGTCAGGCTGGAGGAGCACCCCCGTGTTACTGGAGGGTGTCTGCACTGCCTGGGGCTGTACAAAGCATTTGGATGCTGCTTGAGCCTTCATTAAAGCCACCAGCTTCATCAGGGGCTGCCTCCAGCAGTTTCGGGTCTGCAGACCAGTCTCTGCAGTAACTGATGTTGCATTTCTGTACCTCTGGGCATCCTGCAGCTCCTGCCAAGCTGTGGAAGGGGGATGCCATTTCTCAGCTGCTCTGGCTACGGGCACACTGATGTGTTTTCTTACTTGGTGGGTCTGGTCCATGTTTTCAGCCTTGTGGAGAAAGGCAAAGCTTTTGTGTATGCAGCAGGAATGAGTTCAAATGACTGCGACCTTTAAAGCAAGCATGAAAATTCAGGGAAGCTTGCAAGGTCAAATGTGCCTTCCCATTCTTTTAAATGCAGCTATCCTTGGCAACTGGGTCTTTCCCCTGTGTTTGCAAGCTGCCAGCCTCATTGCATCGTCCAGGAATCTTAAACTGCCACACTCAAAGTCAGCCCTTTCCTTCCTTCATCGAACTTGAGAGATTCAAGGTGTTTTCAGCTCATTTCCTGCATACCCTGGGGGGCTGAAATTCCCAAACAGACTGAAACTTCTCAGGTTGCAAAAACAAATGGGCAGGAGTTGAAGCTCTCCAGTGAAACCACCTTGTGGTGTGCTGGAGGTCCATGGAAGCTTTATGGGGAGTTCCAGTGAGCTGCCAATTCCCCCTCCTCCCTTGTACCCTCACTGTGGCTGGGTTGCCCCAGAAGGCGCTCTGGCAGCAGCAGGGCCCAGGTGCTGAGTTTGGGGAGCGAGTGAGTCCACAGCACTCCTCAGCTGGTCTCTATTTATTTTCCACCACATTGGTCACCCTTTGGCAGTGCAGACAATCAGGCACCACGTGTTGGTGTGCTGTCCTACCCTGTGGCAGCCCACAATCAGTGTGGGTGCCCTCTGGGCTCAAAGGTCTTTTTAAATTGCTGCAGATCAATATTGCATGGCAAGGGAAGCAAAATACGCTGCAGAGAGGCCTCCCCAGGTAAACAAGACAGCAATGTCCAGCAGAATTGTGCTGGTTCATGGCAGTACCCCTGTAAAATCTCATTCTTGTGGGTTTTTTTTTGGTATACAAAATATGTGGTTGGTTGAAATCTCACTCGCAAAGTGCTTGCTTTCTTTCCGTGTTCTCTCTGTCCTTTGAGGATTATGCTTCTCTTCAGTGTAAAAGCTGTGACAGAATTCATTATTGTCTCAGGCATGATGGTTGGGCTTATTTTGGTTATGCAATGTGTGCAGGGAGCAGGGGGAGCTGGCAGTGCAAGGGGAGTCCTTGTCTTCTGCACACCATCTTCATTCCCAGTGTCTGTCTGCAAAGCTGGGGTTTTTTTCCCCATTTTCTCAGATTTACCATTTCAAATGTGGTTTTGAACTACCCTGGACAATAAACTATGGAGGCGACTGGGCATGATTTACCTGTGCAAATGTCCAAAGCCCTCTCACAGTGTGCTGTGTCCTCCCAGGCACTGTGTGTTCTGCCATGTGAGCCATCAGCAAGTCAGTACAGGTCTGTGGAAAATTACCTGAATGCTGAAAACGTTTGATTTCAAAATCATTCTTTGCATTTTTGGTGGGATTATCACAACTTCTTTATTTTTTTCCTGATATTGGCTGGGTGGGGAGTGACTTGTAACCCAAGGTTCTCCGACTTCCGCCTTTTTTTTCCCACCCCCGTGATCTCTGGCAGTCATAACACACAGAAATCATGACAGTGTGTTTTTCCACAAACGAATGATATCATAAATGAAGATTAGGGGTTATTTTGTCCTCGAGCATAACAGGCTATTTGCACTGGAGGCCTTCTGCCTGCTCTGGAAGGTTAAAGAGAGGACAGGTTAGTGTGTGGGGGATTTAACTCGTACTTAAATAGCTGGGATATAATGGTAAGGGCGAGAAAGCAGAGCGCAGGGGAAGTAAGGATACATCTTTGTGCGTGGTGCCTGTGCGTGGATGTATGTGTGCTCGTTTTTTTGGGTTCGCTTCAGACTGACTCTGCTGCAAATCATCCGGGTCTGAATGCTCCAATCCCTCTTTCTCCCAAGAAATGAGCACCGCATCCACCTTTCTCGGTGGCGGAGGCTCCAGCCCGCAACCTTTTTGTCGCCAGCCGCGGGCAGGAGCCCGGCGTGCGCTTCCTCACGTGCTAATCATTCTCTTGTGTCAGAATAAAGCCCTCGTGGTTTTGTTCTGAGGAGGGATGCGGCCGTTCGCCAGGTAAAATCCCAACGCAAAACGCAGGGGTTAAAATAGGGGGGAGAGAGAGCTCCGGTGTCTCCCCAGCTCGGGGTCGGGGAGGAGGAGGACGGGCGAGCCTCCCCCCCGCCAACACGCGGGATGCTAAAGCGGCGAATAAATAGGGCATCTGTGGAGGAGGGGTTTGCTCTTCCATGCCTGCCTGGTGGCACAGACGGTCCCCCCTTTGCAGCTTGGGATTTGCAGGCTGAGGAATGGTTTTCTCGTGCGAACCGTAAGTGCCGTGTGGGTGCGCGGCCGCGGGCGCGGTGCCGGTGGGTTCCGGAGCAGCAGCGGGGGGGGAGCGATGGATGCGGCGATGGATGCGCTGCGCCAGTGCCTCGCTGCAGCTCGCCTTGGACAAGAGGATGAGTGGGAAGTGCGGCCCGTTAGAAGCAGGAATAGTGCTCAGGGGCCTCTGGCTTGCAGTCAGCTGTGTTCGGGGGCTGGCACCCGAGGCGGTGGAGAGCCGTGACAACAACCTTGGGGCTCGCCGGCGGGGTGACGCGAGAAAAGCCTCCCCCAAAGGCTCCCCCGGCGCTGCTCCCTGCGCGCACACACCCACGGGCACCGGGCGGCTGGCACGGCACCAGCACGGACCCAGAAATGGCCTCGCCTTTCCTAAGAAAGGCCTAAGACTTGCCTTTGGCATCACCTCTCCAAAGCGCGTCTTTTGTCCCTCACACGGTTAAGCTCCCCCTGCGACTCGCTGAACAAAGGTTTCCTGGGCTGTGCATCTCATTTGCTGTGCCGCTGGTAAACAATCCTGTCAGCTGGCAGGGCCAGTGCAGCCCCTCCTCCTCCAAAAGACACGTACGGTAGTCGGTAGTCGCTTTTTCTTGTGACATTTACGCCTGTGAAGGAGAGTTTGGACTATATGTCAGGATGTTTTTCATTTTTTCAGACACTAAAATTTGAATGCTGCTATTTACCTTCTTTGAGCTTCCCCCGTACCTTTTCCTGCAGCATTTTGACAGCCAAAGCAACGCAATTGGCGTGCATTTTGTAATTCTTTTTGTTTCTGTGAATACATTTCAGTCAACCTGGAAGCTCCTCCTACTGCTAGGTAATTCCTGAGTAGTTACTACAAATACACTGTGTATTTCTGGGGCCATGCAGTGATTCAGCCTGAGACAGCTTAATGCTCTTCTCTTGTAACCCAATGCTGGCAACTTCATTGAGGGTATTAAGACCCAAATCCAATCTCAAGTCAGGTCAGTTAGTCCTTCTGTTCACGTTTGCAGACAGCTTTTAGTTGTAATCTCCTAGTTTTGTTCTTTTTCTGCCACTTCTATTGTGGTGTAAAGATTAAATTATTTAAAAACTGGCTTTGTTTGGCTTATCCCAGGCAACTTATGTATGTATCTAAGTGCTAATCAGGGTGGTTTTTTAGCTTGGCCCATTGCAAAGGACAAGACAAGTCTGAATTTGTCAGGGTTTTTTTTAGATTAGTGGTGATATTTTTATTGGAGTTTTTTATATTACTATCTTTTTTTTCCCTTCTGGAGGCATGTTGAATTGTGGCAGGTGAGTTCTCAGTGGGAAGTGAACAATGGATAAGTAGGCCTTTTTTCTGTAAAAAGTAAGTTTTTCCTGTTTGACCAGTCTCAATTAACCTGAGAATCACATTTCATAGAGGAAAAACTCAATCAACAGTGGTGGCACCTTCCACCCACTGGAAGAAGCTGGTTTTCTTTGCTGTACTTGAACTTTTAGTGCTGTTAATGGACTGTGCGTTGGGTGATTGATCACCTGGACCTGGTGGGAAGCTTTTGCCCCCAGGCTTGGAGGCTTGCACTGTGCACCCCCACCCAGCTCCCAGAAGGGCTGTCTTTACACAGAAATGGTCAGCATGCACCTCAAAAGAGTCCATGAAGTTCCCTTCATGCAAAGAGCAGGTGATTTGTAAGAATATTTTCAGTGTGCAGATATGCATCTGAGAATGGTGGTTGTAAATTAAGACTTTTGTGGATGTAATTAGTCTGTTTCACACTTTGCTTTGAGCTGTAGCCAAGGAAATGGCAGTTGCCTGTGACTTCTGTGCAAGCTGAGGATGCTCATGGTTTTCATCATTTTACCTTTTGCCTCAATGTAGAACCCTGCCCTTTTCCTTGGGCTCTGTGTCTGCTGACAGGAGCACATCAGCCAATGTGAATATCTGGACAAGGCTGCCCTCACAATTATGCACTGCACTGGTGTGAAATTTTGTTAGTTTTTATTCTTCTTTGGCTGCTTAGCTCAAGTTTGAGATGAATGACTTAATGCATTAAGGGTGCTCAAATGACTGGGAAATGCCAAATTCTGTCTAGAACATATAACAGATTAAATTACTTAATTACAATGGTGTGTCTAGTGGCAATTGCTAGAAAGTAAATACAGGCTCACAGTACCACAATGATGCTGTCTTTGAGACTGTTGCTTCTAGTAACACTAGAAGATAAAGATCCTTATACTTACAGTGATATTCATCATTTGAAATTCAGAGTGATTTCTAATCCAAAACAATATTGGAGTGGTGGTGCAAAAAGGCATGCTTGGATTCTAAAAGTGTTGCTTCTCGAATTTATTGAATGTGCTTTCAGTCATAAAGACGTTTATTTACAATGCAATGTCATTTGGTTTTGCTTTGGACTTCCTTGGCTGTGTTCGCCTATCCACTATGCAGACTGAAGAAAGATACTTTGCAACTTGTGAATTTTTCTGTAATGCAGCTTAGGGGTGGGAAGCAGGGGGATACATGCAGAGAGGGGAGCACAGGCGGGCAGAGATGATCCTGAGCAGCACAGTAAGCTGTGCTTTCAGCAGGTCAGCTGTGCCATCAGATGGTCCCAACATGTGCATGTCTCCAGAGCAGTTGTGGGAAGCATCACAGAATATGCAGGAAGTAAAACGCCATGGAATAAGTCAGGGACAGGGTGGAGATCAAGCCTTGCTTTCCTCCTGACTGACCTGAAGTCATGCAGAGTTAATAATGGAACAGTGGAGATGTTTAGCTGTGACTCTTCCATTCTGAGCTCAACACAGAGCCTGGATTGTCCATCTCTCCAGGGAAAAGGGTTCCTGAGTCACCTGCCTTTGGAGGGCCACATGCCTTGGGAATCTGCTGAACATCATAACTGGCCAGACCCAAATTGACTGGTGGGAATAGGGCAGAGGAAGAGTTAGTCCTCCTGGGTAAATAACTGCCAGTCCATAACAGCACAAGAAAATGTTGCAATGACATTTTCATTGAGTACCATTTAATAGAAGCAAAACCAGGAGCAGGAAGATTTATACAGCAGATGTTTGCTTGGGAGCCAGATGCTGTCTGCATACAGAGTTGAACTTGGGAGCAGAGTTCTGAAAAAAATCTTGCTAAGAGAAGCAAGAGCGGCTAAATGCTTTTGTCATGCACTGGTTTCCTCTCAATCAGCTGCAGCAGTGGAAAGCAGAGTCAGTGTAAAGGGGCAGAGGCAGGTGCTTTGCTCTTTGCACCTGTATCAGCAGCTTTGTGGGTACAAGGCAGGAACAAGGTGGACCACGGACTTGGGCCAAATCCTTCAGGCTGGCTTGCAGGGTTACATCAGTCAGACAATACTAATTTTTCTCTGGGAGAGTGCAGAGTTGCTAAATACCTGCCAGGAGCTTTAGTGTAGGACTGTGTTCTTCACACCCTTGTAAAACAACTGAAAGTACTGCCTGGTGCTTTTGGGACAAGAGGTAGGAGAAGCTTTCCATGCTCCTAATCGATATGAGACCCTAAATCATCTGGCCTTACTCTGTACCTTCACACTAAACAATAGGACTGAAGAAATCCAGCAGGATCATTCCATATCTCCTCCATAAGTGCTTTACCTTGAATCGAGTGTCTAGCTGACATGTGTATCCTCTTTGGTTGCCTTAAGGTTGTTAATAAGATCAGTTGTTGCTTACAGGGTGGCATATTCATTATGGATCAGGTGTCTTGCATATCTTCTGTCATTGTACCATCAGGCAGCTGCAAAACCCATTCGTTACAGGCAGTTTGGACCTCTGTCCTCTAAAACTTGGCAGGATAGTTTGGCAGCAGGCAGGACAGTGGGCCAGGAAGCTCTCCAGGTACCCTGTCTGGGCACTTCTGCCTTGGAGCAATCTGTCCCTGCCTGCACTGCATGAGATTACATCCCTCACCCTGCCTCAGTCCCAGCTTGCACAATGCTGCTGTTGCCAAGTCCATCAGGGTTAATGTCAGACCCCTCAACAGCCCCCTGCATTTGGGGACATGCAGTGAGCCCCTTGTACAAGATGCCCTTGCAGACCCACTGCTGGTTTTGTTTACGTGGTGACAGTTCCCAGCCACTGTGGCCAGTGAATGGGAAATGTTTCAGCCTTTTCACAATACATAATTTAACTTTTTGTGCTGCATGTGACTTAAATAATGAGGCTTATTTGTTAGTTGCTAGAGGACGCAGTAACTATAGGTTTAATTTGTAAATTTGCCTTCTAAAAATCACATGCAAGGTTCAAAAATTCATCCTAAGGCACAAGAACCTAACTAGAGATCAGGAGACCAGCACAGGGAAGCAATGCTGGCTAAGAAGTGGGCTCTACCTAGGACATGGGTAGGATGATTTCAACTGACATTAGAGTCTGTAATGTTGATGTTTATAGTACTGCAGGGTAGACCGTTGCAGTTCATGGGGAGCAAAGCGTGCTTTTTGGTACAGTTCATCTCATCTTGTGATCTGGATGTTTAAGACAGGTCTGATACAAATAATGATGTATTTTTTTCTCCATTAACTACCAAGATCTAGATGACAAGCTCTGAAACAAGTCTGAAGAGATAAGTGTCACTCTGGTGTTGCCTTTTTAGTAATTTTTGTTGGGAATTGCAATAAATGAGAATTTCAAGAAAGATTTGAGAGCAGTGAGGTAGTTTACCAGATATTCCTCCAACACATGGAGACAAATTTGCCAAAATATAAAAGCATGCTACTTGGGTAATTTGAGGGGCTGATATGGGGTTTTGACATGGGAATATGCTGTTAAGGCTGGAAATAAAAAAAAAGTTTGCAGTTTGAGAGCTGTGCTACAAACAGCTGTAAGAAAAGTAAATGGTCTCAATGGTTCATTTTGCTTGTCTGCTGCACAGGTCTCCCTGGCCATTTGCTATTCTCCCCCGTCAGGATTGTTTTTTTTAATTTTTCACCCATCAGGAGAGTCTGGCATATCTCTGCACGTCTGTGCAGTGTTTGGAAGAGCTTTTAATGTTGTGGTGTTACAAGTTCTATGGTAGCTGTTGTTCAAACCTTCTCCTCTCCTGTCAGCATCCAGAGGGTGCTGAGGCCCTGGCACAGGTTGCCCAGAGAAGCTGTGGGTGCCCCATCCCTGGAAGTGTTCCAGGCCAGGTTGGATGGGGCTTTGAGCAACCTGGAACAGTGGAAGGTGTCCCTGCCCATGGCAGGTTGAAAAAAGGTGATCCTTCAGGTCCTTCCAACCCAAACCATTCTGTGATTCTATGGTTTTCCCAGGGTGTTGGACTGGTGGTTTGTGCAGGTTCTGCCTCTCTTGGCAAAGTGGTACCTTGTTGACTAGTGTGGGCCTGTTGGTTGCTGAAGAAGACACCGAGCATAACTCACAGCAGGAAAATCAGACCATAGATACCCATTTTAGTTTAACTGTGGCAAATTCTGGTACAAATTCCCACTTAGATGAATGTCCAGTGCTCCCTAGCAGATGAAAATTCACCTTGCTTATACAGTTTAATTAAAGCCTTCACCCAAGACCTGCTTGCAGCTGTAGAGCAGGGCCTGCTGAGCCAATTTAGGTAGGTTTTGACTAAAACATGGCTCTGATTTACAGGCAGCAGCTTGATGCAATATGGCTTCATAAAGCCATGCCTGTCATCACCTCCTCCTGCTAACATCCTTTCCACTGATTGACCATCTTTGTAACAAAATGTTCTTCCTGGTTTGCTTAGGGTGAAGAAACTGAAGGAAACATTTGCTTTTATACAACTATTGGACAAAAACATGAGTAACCTTCGCACCTGGTTGGCCCGGATTGAGTCTGAGCTTTCCAAGCCTGTTGTTTATGACATCTGTGATGACCAAGAAATCCAGAAGAGACTGGCAGAACAGCAGGTGGGAAATAGCAGCAGCCAGAGTAAATGAGCTAAAATGCTGCTGATTGGTCCTGGTATAAAATCACCTGTTTCTTTCCTTTAGTGAGCCCTTCTGACTGTTTGCTTTGCGTGGCGTGTTCCTGCCAAGATGCGTTACATGGAAAATTTTTATTTGCTTGCAGTAGTTTCAGTATTGTGTTGAATTACCCCCACTTCTCCCTCTCCCCCTTCACCCAAGGAAAACATGCAAAATACAAACAAAAGCAAATTTGCTCAGTTCAGTACAGCAGACTTCCTGAGGGCTAGGCAGGGCACAGACAGTGGGCAGAGTACATGAGGATGACTTAGACTGACAAGGCGTGAATGCTGCTCTCTGCAAAGTGGTCGTGACAGATCCAAGTGCTGCGATTTGTTGCATTGCCCTCACTGGCTCCAGTTCTCATCCCTTCCTTGCAGACAGCACAGCAAGCTTGGCAGAGCAGGATGCTTGAGCTTTGGAGGGTGGACTTGTGCAGAAACACCTTTGGCTGAGGTTTGATCCAGAGGCAGGCTCTGGAGATCCCTCAGGGTTGGGGGAGCTGGCACATGCATCCTGCTGAAACAACAAGTGTGAACCAACCTCATGCTGCTGAGTGGGTATTTATCCAGGGCACTGGCTTACCAGGGGCATCTCAGGAGAGCAGTTGGGTAGTCCTGGAGTAAACTTCTCTAGCCAGCAGCCAGGCAAGGAAAAGGAACTTCTCCAAAGCGCAGACTTGCTGGTGGAATCATCCTTGTCAGGGCTGTGCTGTAAGTCTACCGAGGTTCTGAGTGCTTGGCTGTCATATGGCCTTTGTGTTAAACAACAATATTTGCCCAAAAACTAAAGATCAAGAGTAAGTCTGTCATGTTTGGAAGCTTGGAAGCTTTATGGCATCTGCCTTTAGGAACACTTACTGGTGTCCTTCCCATCCTTTCCATCTTTTCTTTCCGGCTTCTGCTTTCGTGTCTAAGGATCCCTGAGTGACCCAGACCTGGGGACTCTGTTCTGTGCTGGTTGGTGTGGCTGTGCTTGCACTCATGTCCCAGATGTCATGGGAAGGGCCACCTCCTCTGTGACAGGAGTGGAGGTGGCACCCACTGACTCCACTGCAGGAGCTGGTCAAGCACCAGAAGCCTTGGCCCAGTGCCTCTGATGGTTTCATCTGAATTGTGAATGGCCACGTAAACAGCAAGGAAATATTTTCTTCTCATCCAAACCTTTGCATTCTCAAAGGCCACGATAAATTGCCGAGCAGAGCAGAGCAGGGAGCACAAAGGAATTGTGTCCAAACTAATTTATTTTTATTATAAGCGTTCAAGCTTCAGCTGGCTATACGAGCCATCATTTGCTGCTCAGAGCTACTTACTGCTTTATATTTTTTTTGATGCTCTTTTAAATACAGACCTCTAGGGACCTCTAGACTCCTACTGTAGCTTTTTAGCAGGCTGACTATGAGAAGACTGTGCTGACTAAAAAGACCACAGTAAAAAGAAAAGCTGCTTTTGTTGCGCATTAGTGAAACATTTATCTGAATACCACGACTAAAAAGATCTTTCCTGGTTTTATCTGAACAATTATTTCAGCAAAAGCAGAGCAATGGTGAGAAATATGCCCTACAGGCTTCTTTTATTTGACATCCATGACTGGATGACAGGAAAAGCTTTACCTGTGCAGTCTTGAATAATGAAATTTAAAAGCCTTGTGTATCCACAGAGGTGTTTTATGGCATGTTTGTTCAATTAAAGGATGGTGATTACAACATGAATAATATTAATTTTAAGATTGCAAAGGTGTTTCACTAATGCAAAAGTCTAGCAGTGTGTAGTCTTTTTAAGCTCTCTGGGCAATGCAATGCAGAGTTGAAGGAATGGTGCCTTGTGGGGCTCAGTGTATGTTCCTCACCCCCTCACTTAGTTTGTTGTGTTTGTCTCACTTCGTGCAGTCAGGCCATTTGGAAAAGAGCAAGGGTTCTGCCTGGGCTATCCCATGAACCCAGGCATGGCCTGAAGTAATAAGATCATGTCAGCAACATTACCAATAGTGCAAGTTAGAATTAATTTGTAATCTGTGGTCAAAATTCTCATTTTCACAAATACACTGGTAAATCCAGTGGAATTTAATGAATTCAGAAGAGACTCTTCAGGGGCCAGTGGTGAGGTAGAGCCTGCTCCCAGCTATAGAAGCTGTGTTGAAAAGAGACTGATGCATCTTGCTCAGTAAATAGCTGTGAATCCTTAGTAACCAGTAAAAATTTCTGTTGGGTCTCCTTCTGGCAGTCTGTCATCCATCTAAAGATTTTTGCTCCTACATTCCTTAAAGCTGTTTATTACTACAAATCCCACAAGCCATATTTTGACCATTTATGGCTCAGGCCTTGATTCAGGTACCCATGTAACCACTGAGGACTGCCACTGAGTGATACACAACTCCTTGCAGCTTGTTGACTTCTGGGAAAAATCTTCCTTCAACTCCTTTTGTATTTACTACAAGCTGTGTCTGTTTCCAGGGGTTTTATTTGTTTTATTTTGTTCGGGTTTTTTTTCTTAAGTCTAGAGCAAAACCAATTCTGCTTCATCTGTTGACTGAAATCAGTAAATACCATTTAATGGGAAATCCAGTTCACTTTTGTCAGTGTCATTTGTGTTTGTTGCTCTAGTGTTATTCAAGCAAAAGTCTCTGTATCCTTCATTAGAAAAGCCAGAAAGGGGTTGAAAAAATGGAATTGTAGTGGCTGTTGTAATTTTATTAATATTTAAAGTTGGTAGCATAGTACACATCTACCTTTTCAATAAGAAATACTTAGATAAGGCCTTTTTTCCTGTCTTTCAATTACACTGACTTTAGGAGTAGCAATGGGTACAGGATGAGAGGCCAGACTATCATGGAGATGCAGGCTCTGGAAAAGAAACCTGCAGTGTAGATTAGACAAAAAGTCTTTCCCAGACCCTTTAGAACTGTCTGTCAGAACAGAAGCCCTACAAGAGAGAATAAGAAAAGTAGTGTAGCATCAGGTGCTTGTGTTTATGTTTCATGCTGCAGCCTGTGATCAGTCACTAAAATGCACGTACGGCACTAAGAGTTCTGTGACAAGCCTTTCAGTGTAGCAACCTGATATGAGACAGTCATCTTGTGCTGTCAAAATTAATACAAATGTATTTATGGTATAGGCAAGGTTTGGATTTTGAATACACATTAAAATTGTCCAGACAGTTAATGAGAAGATTGAGTTTAGACAGAGACACCAAAGATGGACAACCCTTTTTTTTGCATGGCAGTTCTCTCCTGACCTGTGTCATCTGCACAGCTCATCCTGCAAGTCTTTTCTAAAGCTAAATAAGCTTTTCCTGACACAGGAGTTGCTTTTTCCCCATCCTCTGATGGCTGAAATGTAGCCATGCACATTTCCTTGCACTGACACTGTTCTTTTGCCAATGGCAGGATCTGCAGAGAGACATAGAGCAGCACACGGCGGGCGTGGAGTCCGTGTTTAACATCTGTGAAGTCCTGCTGCACGACTCAGATGCGTGTGCTAATGAGACAGAGTGTGACTCCATCCAGCAAACCACCAGGAGCTTGGACAGACGGTGGAGAAACATCTGTGCCATGTCTATGGAAAGGCGAATGAAGTACGTCCCCTCTTCTTACCCTAGAGAAATCTGTGGCAGCATTTGGAGGAAACGCTGTAGCTGTTGCCACAAGCTGAATTTTGAGGGGGAAAAAAGAATCCAAAGTTGATAGTCAGCTTGTGATAAAACCTTTCTGTTCTTGCTCTCTCAGAATCGAGGAAACCTGGCGTCTATGGCAGAGGTTTTTGGATGACTATTCTCGCTTTGAAGATTGGCTAAAAGCATCTGAAAGTATAGCAGCTAGGCCTAATTCCTCAGAGGTTTTGTACACACATGCAAAAGAGGAGCTGAAGAAATTTGAGGTGAATTTTTTAACTTCCTGTTTTATGCTCAGCATCAGGCTGCTGAATACTTATTGTCTGTGCAAAATGCCTGGGTTGCTGGAAAACACTGCTTTGTCATTGGTAGTATATAGAGAACATAAATAATTTGGCAGCTGCTAGATGTCTGTTTGTCTCCAGAATTTTTTTTTAATGCGGAGAATACAATGCTCTGAACAGACACTTATAAGTTAAAGCCTTGCTTTTTATAGGCAAGAGACTTTTGTAGTTCAATACTTATTTTTTTCTTTCTTTTCCCAGTGAGCTAAATCTGAGCAGATGGTTTAAAATATGGATTTTAAAAGCTGGATTTAGTTTTACTGTTGGAAGGTCTGTTTTTAAGGGAGAGAGGGCATCATGTCTCCGATGGGTAATGAGCTCCTCGCTTTGCCTTGCAGGCGTTCCAGCGGCAGATCCACGAGCGCCTCACGCAGCTGGAGCTGATCAATAAGCAGTACCGGCGCCTGGCCCGCGAGAACCGCACCGACTCGGCCAGCAAGCTCAAACAGATGGTGCACGAGGGCAACCAGCGCTGGGATAACCTCCAGAAACGAGTCGCTTCCATTCTCAGGAGGCTCAAGGTAATGGCACAGCGGGGTGAGGGAGTGAGGAGCACTCGCAGGTTTCTGCAGGAATTACCCAAGAGCAAAGCCCACATCAGAGCAGCTCTCTGTGTGTCCTGAGCTACCAGTGTAGCAGAGGAGCTCTGGAAGGGTCACCGAGTACATGGCATAAACCTGACCTTGGTAGATTGGTTCTTGGTAGCTGAAGAAAAGCTTAAAGGAAGTATGAGTGCAAATTTTGGGAATTCAGTTCCAGCACTCACTGCTCCCGTCACACTTTCCTCTTACCCTCTTGTAATGGGTAGATGTGTTCATGCACTTGCACCTCTCCATAGGTAAGAGGCAGAGACAAAAGGGCCCCAAGTGCAGATACAGTTTGGAGTTTCCAACTCGGCTCTACTTCGTGCCAAGTTGTGATTCACCAACAAGGCACTAAACATGGAGATGTGATGGAAAGGCACAGCTCCTGCTGTGCTGCCTGCCTGATGAGGAATGTTGTTGAAGAGTGTATTTGTGACACTTCAAAGAAGTATCCTGCCCATCAGTTAAACTGATCTCTGGGCAGATAGTCTGTGCTGTGCCCTGGGGGAAACTTGTCACTGCCAGATTTTTAAATATAGCAGTGCTGCAAGCAACTGACAGGGAAAACTGTTAGCTCCCAGAAGTCAGTGGACAAGGCAGTGAGAGCAGTGATGGGGTTTGATCTGTGCAGCTACGAATTGTTATGTTTGGGATGTTACATGATCCCCTTCCTGAGCAGTAAATCCACCCATGAGAACAGGCAAGCTGCATGTCTGTTAGCAGTTTCTGTGGGGTGTGCCATACCAAAGAGTGCATTAGTTACTCTGGCGTGGTCATCCATGATCCAGCGTCTCCATTGTAAAATCAGTAAAAACTGATTTTAATCTCGTAACTTTAATTAGAGATGGGGTTTTCTTCCTTTGCTTATCTATGTTTTAAGTTTAGAACAAATTAGATGTTAAGCCTCAGTCCAAATAACTGTCACTGGTATAATGATGTGGGAGAAGGAATGTGTGGAATCAAGAATATAATTTTATAGAAGCACCTTGAACTGCTAAAATTTTGCTCCCTCTTTTGTACAAATAGTGTACAAATGTGGAGCACTTTTCTAGCGTCACTAAAGGAAGAGGACAGGTTTTATACATGGCATGCTGCTGTTTGTGTCCTGATGGCCTTTAGGGTAAACAGGAGTTGTTAAATAAAACACTAATTTCAGAGAGCTCCTGTGACCTGTCTCTTTCAGTAGCTGAAGTCGTGTAACACTGGCTCCTTTTTTCCATCCAGCACTTCACCAATCGGAGGGATGAGTTTGAGGGGACGAGGGAAAGCATCCTCGTCTGGCTCACAGAAATGGACCTACAGCTGACAAATGTGGAGCACTTCTCAAAAAGTAACTTTGACGACAAAATGCGCCAGTTAAATGTACGTATCCTCATGAAGCAGTTGTTTACTATAGCCCAGGGATTCTCTTGGGCTGCCCTTGCCTGACAGAATCATCTCCCTTTCTGTAACTTCAAAATAGCCACCTGATCTCTGTAGGACTGTATTTGTTTGAAGACAGCAGTAAATTGTTAAGACATACTGTCTGAATCAAGATTAAGCTGTGCAGTATTTAATTCAGATTCAGTGTTCAAGCTCAGTTCTGTCCTGCCATTTTTTCCTGACAATGTGTGTCAGTGACAGTCATATCTGGCCTGGAAAGCAGCAGGTGCTGGTTAACAGTAAGAGCTACATTCCTAAATTCAGGCATTATTTTCTGGTGCAAATCTTTTTTGAATTGGCATTATAGTACAATCTCTCCTCGGAGCTCATTGTTTGTAGCTGGGGATTTCAACAGAAATTAGACATCAGGAATGTGCACTGATTCTGAGGAATATACTAGTTCTTTGCTACATCATATGCTTATTTCTCCTTTCTCCCTACACTGTTATTCCATTGGGATGTAGATTTACTGTTGTGTAGGCTGGAGGCCCAAGCAACCAAACAAACTTCTTGGCTACTGAGAAAAAGACTGTGTGTACCCAACAGAAAAATTAACTCTGATTAGCTGAGCTGTCGTATCATGATCCCCTGCAGGCTCAGGGCACTGCAGCCATATTGATGTACACATGGGTGGAAAGTGCCACTTCATTTGGAATTGTAATTCTGCTGATAAAACAAACCTTTGGACCTCTTGAGTAAAAAGATATTTGCCAAATTAAATTAGACAACAATGTCGATTGCTGCTTGTGTTTCACTGCAGTGAGCTAGAAAACAGGGACAAACCTTAGGCTGGAAAGGGCCAATGAAGAAGTAATTATTTTTCTTGTATGTTCCAAATAGGGTTTCCAACAGGAAATAACATTAAACACCAATAAGATTGATCAGCTAATCGTTTTTGGGGAGCAGTTGATTCAGAAGAGCGAGCCTTTGGATGCCATCCTGATTGAAGATGAACTGGAAGAACTCCATCGATACTGTCAGGAGGTGTTTGGGCGAGTTGCCCGGTTCCATCAAAGACTGACTTCAAGGGTTCCTGTAAGAGGCAACAGTTGTTTCAATGCTTTCACAAGATTTTGGTGTTTGAATTGCAATGCTTATTTTGATTTTTGAATTGTAATTGCTTATTCCTAGCAGCTTGGCTGAGTGGTTTGAGCTCCAAGGGGTCAGGAGCTCTGCAGTAGATGTGCCAGCCTTGCTAAATCTTTGTTGCCAATCCTTTCATGCCTCTCCATCTGCAGAATCTGGAGAATTGCATGGAGGTAGTTCATAAGGTTCAGAATTATATAGTTGTGGCTTGAAGGCTTCAAAATCTTTTTAGGTGTTTTTAATATCACTTTATTTTCTTTATTATCAATAATGTGGTTAGAATATCTCTTTATGTATTTGTTTGTCCACTCCATCTGTCCACTTTTGTTGTGACAACCCTGAATGGGGAACAGCACGCACTTTGCTTTTCCCTGGGAACTTTCAGATGATTCTCAGTTTGCTTGGCCTCAAAAAGAAAGAACATCTGTTAGAAAGCCAGGTAAAGGAAGTAACATGAGCAACTGCAAGTGGCTGTTCACTCCTGCCTGAGCATCATTTCCTTACTGACCTGTTAAGTCCATTTGGGACTGGGTACTCCTCCTGCAAACTGGAGAGGTATTGTGGTGGTGGTTGAGTGCCTTGAAAGAGGAGAGGTAGCTGCTGATGTGAGGGTTGGTTTTGGCAAAAGAGGAAGAAGGCAGAAATTATGTCTCCCTTTAATTTTAGACACATGGTCTTTGGTTGCTGCAGCTCACCACAAAACTGTCTCCAGTAGTACTGTGTGGCTCACTCATTAGCTCATTAAGATCTCTTGTAACTCTTATTAATACACAGTAATTGTTACTTATTTGTAGGGATTGGACGATGAAAAAGATAACTCTGAAAATGAGACAGATCAAGAAGACTCCAGAGAAATCCAGAATGATCCCTGGCATAAGAAGGCCATCACCATGGGGCCCTCATCCACACAGTCCCTTTGCCACCTTGTGCCCCCTACTCAAGGCCATGAGAGATCAGGCTGTGAGACCCCTGTCAGCGTTGACTCCATCCCACTGGAGTGGGATCACACAGGTGATGTGGGAGGTTCTTCCTCTCATGAAGATGATGAAGAAGCACCGTACTACAGTGCTCTGTCAGGTGAGAACCAATGTCCAGCAGTTCGGCTTGATGTGGACAGCTGGAGGATGTCCCTGTGTGGGAAGGGAGGGGGATTGAAGTCTTGCTCCCACATTGTTGGTTGGTTTTCAAGTACCATTAATAGATGTGAGCAGACTCATCTCTTAGATGTCTTGATGAAGGAAATGGTACTGTCTAAACCAAGCTTTTATTTTTAGAAGCATAAGGTTTTAGAAGCCTTACTGTTTAAGAATGTTTGAAAATGGTACCAGCCACTTAGTTTGTTCTTTGTCTTTGCTGTCCCTCATTGTTTCAGTTGTTTTTAACAGTTGGAAAATATTGAATAGTGAGGAAAATGACATTATTCTTTTTTCAGATGTAGAAATCACTGAAAACCCTGAGGCATATCTTAAAATGACCACAAAAACTTTGAAAGCATCTTCTGGTAGGCACCTGCTAATGCATGTGTCTGAACATGGCAATCTCCCTGTGCTGCACGCTATATTCCTCAACCTCTCTCATACGTAATGTCTGACTTCCTGCCTTGTGTGGACACCATGTCTCATCCTGTCATGGTGTTCTTACGCTGCAGTATCCACATGGACATTAAAAGCAGTCAAGAACACACCATTTAGATTTTGCCTGGTAAATGCCAAGGTGGTTAATGTGCATTTCATTGTACTGATCCAAAGTCTTTTGGTTCTTTCTCGGTGGTTTGCTCTGGGTAGTATCAATTTTTGGTTGTTTCTAATTTTGGTTGCGTAATTACTGAAGGCCATAGCTCCAGCTCTGCAAGTATTTTTCTGTGGTTTGTGCATGACAGAACTATGTGTGTCCTGTCTGTTAAATCCAGAACAAACATTCTCCAAACCAGGACATGTCTAACTTGTTCCCACTGACATGTGTGATAGTTATTGTTGGGATGCAAACTTTACAAAACCACGGTGCAGCCTTGTCTTTTGGTTTTTTTTGAATACTCACACCTGTATTCAAGCATTTTCCAGAAGAAAACAGAATGTCCCATAACTGCATGGCTCTCATCTCATTACCTTTGAAACACTGTTGATGTTTTGCAAATGTGCATGCTTTGCAAGGAAAGCTGCAAAACTGTCATTTTTATGCCATAACTTGATGCCATTTTATTCAAAGCGCTTTCTAACTTAATACAAAGCAACAGCTTCCTCGTGGAGGTGGGATTTTCTGCTCATGGTGTGTGGTTTTGGTTTGATTTCTTTCAGGGAAGTCTGTTTCAGAAGCTCATCCTTGGCATTCTCCGGGCAGCCCAGTTTGCAGGAAACACAGATATAACCAGGCAGAGATGGTTGGAAATGTGTTGTCTGGACCAGAGACAAGTACTCCCTATAAACCAGACTATGTGAGTTGGAGGCTCTGTGGGCACTGAACCTGTCCTACACAGTCTGTTTGTTGTCCTGTGTAACTCCATCCACTTCCCTTCTCCAGCATCAAGGAAAAGAATAGTTTGGGGGGAATTTTCACTTCATGCAAACTTAGACATTGTTTCTGGTGGCTCTGTTTGGACTCCTGGTCAGTCAGTGTCTGGAGGAGCTTCCTTCCTCTGTTGTCACAGGACAAGTCTAGGAGAATTTAACCCCCTAAAAAGAGAGGGTGTGAATCTCTCGATACTTACTGATGTATCTCCCTTTCCTAAGCAAATTTGAAAGGTCCTTTTCCAACATGCAACACACCATTTAATCTGCTTCCAGGTATTGAAAAATGTGCCAAAATGGCTTATTGTCCATTGGTACCTCAGCCTTGGTGGCTGTTTGTCAGCCATGGCTTCACCAGCAGCTGCCAGGCTCAGTGTATCTGGACCCATTGTCAGCACTCTTCCAGACAGGGTGGTACTGGTATCTTGCTGCTTTTGTCATCATTAATCCAGTCTCAGAGCCTTAGAGTCAGTATTGCCAAGACTCACAACCTAACAAAGAGCATCAGTGAATGTGCATTGTCTGGTACCTGTAGTGCAAATGCAATTAATTTGCCATGTCCACTCTTGTAGTGATTGGCATCACCATGGTGTGTGTTTGTTTGCTGGAAAGGCACAGAGAGCCAGTGTAAACTGTTAGCAAAGCTGCAGAAGCCCAGTGCAGCAGCCCAGCCACCCCAAAGTAACACGAAGTAGGTTGGACCTTTGACATCCTATTAACCTCCAGGGCTCACCCACCAAAATGTCATTCCAGGTGAAGCAGCTCAGCTCTGCAAGCAGCAGCAGCGGCAAGGAGAAAATTCCATCTGCCAGCATGAGCGATGAGGAGCCCCAAGATGACCAAGAACTTGTGAATATAGCAGCAGCAGAGAAGCAGCCAGGTGCAGAGCATTAGGAGTGGCTTTGGTGCTGTGGTGTTTGTCCTGTGACTCTGGAGGGACAAAGCAGAGATGGCACAAAGGCAGCACGCTCAGGAACAAAAAAAAATAATGTATTTCTCCAAGTTTCACTGAAATGCCCTCTCACCTGCTTCTGTCCAACCCATGTGTGCTGTTCTAAGTGTTCACATTTTCTGCCAGAATTGAGATTTTTCTCTCTCGTAATATACTTCTATCTCTTTGCTTGTTGCAATAAATGGGAACAATTTCGCTTTTCTGTGGTACTGAACACTTCAGAGACTTTTAATCAGAATTCAAACCGAAGTCTCTGTCTGAAATAAGATTGCTGTGTGGAGTTACTGGCACTCCATATAACAAGATGATACAGCTCCCATTTGCAGAAATGTTTTGTCAAAGCTGGTAATGTATTCTGTTCTCCAGTGTCTTTACACTGGTCCTTTCATCCAAACAAACCAATGAGCTGGTTCTCTTGACCCTTTAGGACCTCATTCCTGGTTTCAGGTGCTTGAGATTTGTAACAACACATTGTACTGCAATCACAAAAGCAAATTGTGATAAAAAGAAGGGTGCAGCTACATGGACCAGCGTACTTAGTTCGTGTCTCTGGTCTCACAAATGGTCCAGGATTGTGTCCCATACTTGGGATGAATAGGAAAAGCCTGAGAAGGGTTTAGATGTGCTTTCAGAAAGTGTTAGTGATCACACAGGTGGCATCTCCATGTCCTTTAGCACTGAATTGATGAAACATAGAGTCATTAGAACGGTTTGGGTTGGAAGAGACCTTAAAGTTATCTAGATCCAGCTCCCCTGCCTTGGGCAGGGACACTTTCCACCAGAGCAGATTGCTCCAAGCCCCATCGTGCGTGGCCTTGAACACTTCCAGGGATGGGGTATCCACAACTTCTCTGGGTAACCTGTGACAGTGCCTCAGCACCCTCACAGTGAGGAATTTCTTCCTAATATCTAATCTAAACCTGCCCTCCATCAGTTTAAAGCCACTATCCCTTGTCCTGTCACTCCATGCCCTGTCCAGCTCTCTTGGAGCCCCTGTAGGCAGTAGAAGTTGCCCTAAGGTCTCTCCAGAGCCTTCTCTTCTCCAGGCTGAACAGCCCCAACTCTCTCAGCCTGTCTTTAGAGGAGAGGTGCTCCAGCCCTCTGATCATCTTTGTGGCTTGCTTTGGCTCTCTCCAGCAGCTCCACACAGACATAAAACACAAACCCAAGTCCTAACTGCTGGATCATATTTGTCCCATGATGAATTCTGGTGTTCACCAAATCACAACTGGGCTCACTGAATTCTGTCTCCTTAGATTTGGTCTGTTCTTCCAAGTGAATTAAAACATCTCCAATGAATCTGATTAAAATTCTGTGTAGAATTGCTATGTGGATAACTTGACCAGCAGTACAATATGAAATTTAGACACTGCAGAATCTCAAGAAAAGATGTGGCTGAATAACAGTAATACATTACAGCAATTATTTGGTCTCAGGTAGAATGGAGAATAATTTACTTGCAAAATTTCTTTCATCTGTTTTACACACTCCTTCCTTTACTGAAGATTTAAATGTTTTTTTTTTTTGATTTGCAGGCATTATTGATAGGTGGGAGCTTATCCAAGCTCAAGACCTCAGAAATAAACTTAGGATGAAACAGAAATTGCAGCAGTGGCAGCAGCTGGACTCAGACCTCAGTGACATCTCTGCTTGGCTTGATAAAACTGAGCAAGAGCTGGAAGAGCTGCAAAAAGTGAAGCTTCCAACCAGCATGCAGGCATTGGAACAAAAGGTCAAGAAATTGAAAGTAAGTTATGGCACACTGAGAAGAGGGATTTCAAGATGCTGGTGTTTTTTATCCCTGTGTGCTCCTGGGATCAGCTGGCAGCATGGATGCCAATAGCAACCTTCCTGTGCCACAGGGGAGCTGAACTGCTCTCAGCTAAGAGGGCTAAAGAGGGTCTTAGGCAAGGTGCTTCTGTCTTCATATACAGAGATTGGCAGGCAGAAGTAAAAACCTCTCCACCTCTCCCTTTCTGTTCTCTTGCACAGTGATATCGACATCTTTTCCTTGTGCCATTCCCCTCTGTGCAAACCAGAAACAGATTGAAAATTAGCCAGGTCAACAGGCTGCAAGGTCTAGGCTGATTTTTTTTTAATTGAATTAAGGGCGGGGTGTAATTCCAGCAGGAGACTGACAAAGATCTGCTCTAAAGCTGTGGTTTCTGCAAGCTGAGGCAGCAGGTTACCAGGGCACGTGTAAGTGCTGGGGCCCTGGGACTCAGGTAATGAAATGCCTCAGGTTGAAGTCTGAGAGAGCAAGTGTTCCTAAAATCTGTGGAAGTGCAAAATCCCTTTGTGCTCACCCCTCACCAGCTGCCCCGTGTAGAGTCACCCTGAGGCTGCTGGTCAGACTGGTGTCACCCTTGGGGTGATGCACAGGACACTGCAGGACAGAGGAGGGATTTCTTAGGCATGCTGAGAGTATGTTTAAGCCTACACATCCTGGAGTGGTTATTAGGCCAGGGACAATGACTCTGCACTCCAGTAAGATCCACTCTGACTCCTTCAGCCAGTCTGGATTAGGCACCAAGCACTGGGAAAGGTTTGGTGGTGCCTTCTGAGTGTAGAGAGGTGTTTCCCTTCAGCCTGGAGTTGGGTGTCTGACCATCCTAAGTTTATTTCTGGAGTTGGGTGTCTGACCTCCTCAAGGAGCAGAGCTTCCCTTCTTCTCTTTTCTGCATCTGCTTAAGAGGAGTCCAGCTGGGTGTAAATCCCCTTTTCAGACAGTTTGGCTTTATAGGGGTGTTAAAAGAGCCAGTGTGCTCTAAGAAGTGAGTTTCATGAGGTGTCAGGACACCCCAGTTGCCTGGGATAAGGATAAAGCCAGTCTGCCTGCAGACTGGCTTACTGGTGTTCAGAAGTCTGTGGTGAACTCTTTACTTTGTCTGGTATTAAAAGAAACATTACTGCCTGGAGGAGGGGGACAGGATCCTTTGATGGGTAAAAAGTAATTCAGACCAGCAGTTTTCCACAAGTGGGACTCAGATCTTGAGAATGTAAAGATTGACACTCTTGGATAGAAAGGCTGCTGAGAAAAGCAATCTGGGCTGTGTGGCTTGTGGGATTCATCCTGCAGCTCTTACTTTCCTACTGCAAGAGCAACCTGGAAAAGATTGAGTACCCTTGATTCAAACTGTAAACTGGAGGGTACAAGGAAGGTATTGTTTGGCATCCTTTTTTTTTAAACCTTCAGAAATACAGGCTTAACATAAAGGTGGTTAGATGATGTGACCGTGACTTCACAAATTCCATATTATTCCCCCTGCAATTCTAAGGGAGAGGAGGAAAGTAGGTAGAACTGCTTTCTGGGGGGACCTTGAGAAGTCAGAGAAATGGGCTGACAAACTCAGACCAGAAAGAAGAACAATTATTCTCACAATAGGGTGGTCTGGTGTGGGACCAGGGGGCCAGAGGGGATGGGGATTCTCCATCCTGCAAGATACTGAAAATTTGAGTGGATGAGGCCCTCAGCATCCTGCTCAGAGTTTGAAGTTGCTGCTATTTGAAACAGGAGAATGGAGGACAGACCTCCAGATGTCCCTGTCAGCATTACTCTGGGATTCTGGGGTGGCAAAACCTTTATCAATTAGGAGAAAATACCATGTGATGACCTTTGGGAGTATTTGTCCAAATGTCAGGGGAAGAGGCAGCTCAGAAAGGAAAGGCAGGTGAGGATTAAGTCATAATGCCTGTGACTTAGGGGGAAGCACAAGCCCAGTCACACTTAATTTCTTCAAGGTGAAGGTTTAGGCTTTAGAAAAACCCCAAACATAAACCTACCTTAATATGCTTCTTAGCAGTATTGAAAAGCCACCAGATTCAAACATCTTCCCCAATACCTGTGACACTTTTGAGTGCCTGGTTTTATTGTAAATAAACAACATGTTTTTCATCATTCATAAGAGCTCCTAATCCTCTTTTTCTACCAGGACATGCTTAAAGCATTTGACAACTACAAAGCAGTGTTGCTTTCTGCTAACCTGAGCAGCAAAGAATTCCAGAAAGCAGACAGCACAGAGTTCAAGGAGCTGCAGAACAGGCTTCGGAAGGTCAACTTGCATTGGGAGAAAGCAACTCGTGCACTGGACAACTGGAGGAAGGGTTTACAACAAGCCTTACTGCAATGCCAGGTGCATATCCCATGCCAGCTTGTAATGGAAAACTCTTTGGGATGCTGCTGAGGGGTAGATAAGGGAAGAGGGCAGATGGGTGTAAATCCTGCACATCAGTGGAATTGTCACTTACAATCCAAGACACTTTGTTCCCTTATGAAGTTGCCTGTGATGGATTGGAACAGTTTGGTGAAAACACCTTTCAAGTGGGTAATGCCCTTTTAGGACATAGGTGGAATGGTTTAACAAGGTTTCTGTACCCTCACTAGTGGTGAATTTGTGATGGCTCTGTCTAATCTGGGCTGGGCATTTTATTTGTAGGTGAAGGCACTGCAAAGGTGCATTTTCCCTTATGTGCCAATCTTTTGTTTCTCCAGGATTTCCACGACCAGAGCCAAAAACTAATCCTGTGGTTAGCAAGTGCTGAAAGCCGAAGGAATGATGCACAAATCACAGATCCCAATGCTGATCCCAATACAATACTGGAATGCCAAAAGGAGCTAATGGTAAGTGTAGTCTTAACTGCAGCACCTCAGCTCTCACCACACAGTGAAGAGCAGGATGTTTGTCTCACAGTGTCTGCAGCCTGTCCCCAAACCTGCTGTACTCAGGCATGTGGGTGGTTTGTGAAATCGACCAAGATATTGCCTGTACAAGGCACTTTTTCCATGATTACACATCATAATTAAGTTTCTTATGAGCAGTCTTTATGCTGAAGTAAGACTTCCAATTTTCAAAATTTAATTTTTTCTTTATATGAATTACCTGCTGCTAGAACTATTTTTAAATGTTAGTTCAAGCAGGTACAACCAGTCTCTTGAAGAGAACCTAATTTCCTATGAAGCTGTAATAACCATTCCTGTGCCTTGTGGATTCTCAGGCAGGTTGTATTGTTCTTAAAGCCTTCCAGAGTTCCTCCTTTTGGGAGAACGTTCTTAAAGTTGAGGATAACAGTCTGTTGTGCTGGTTTTTGTTTGTTTGTTCTCAGCAACTGGAGAAAGAGCTGCTGGAGCAACAGCTTAATGTAAACTCCCTCCAAGAGCTCACTGCTTACCTGCTGCTGAAATCAGGTGGTGATTACATTGAAGAGGAAGAGAAGGTCCATGTAATTGGAACCAAACTGAAACAGCTGATTGAACAAGTCTCTCATGACTTAAAAACAATACAAGGGAATCTGGTGAGTTGGAATTTAAATACTCTTTTGTGGATCATCTTTACTGGAAAGAAACAGCCTATTAAGAGTCAAGGTATTTATAAAAAAACTGACTCAAATGTTAAGTACTTCCACCTTCATAAGATGGCAAAAGAACAGTTCTGGCTGTAGGAAAGACTTCAGTACCACAAGGATAGTACAGTATTGTAACAGAGGGGTTGTGCTGCCTGTGTCCTGGAGGGGTTTGAAGAGCAGAGAGGATAAAGCTCTGAGTAAGGCTTTTGGCCAGGTCTCATAGCTGGCCTTGCTTTGAGCAGGAGCTTGGATTAGATGAACTTCCTGAAGTCCCTTCCAAGCTGAATTTCCCTGATCTATACAAGGTATCAGGCTAGGGGTGCGTAATGAACATGTAGGAGTTGTAGTTCATAGCAATGGGTTGCTCATCCTGAGGCCTGTCAGAGAGAGAGATTTTCAATTTAATACCTGTGTGCACCCATTCCATTATAATTCCTTCAGGCTGGGCACTGTAAAACATTTCTTTATTCTGGGGAACTGGTTATGCTCATGTTAAGAGGCAGTGGGCTGTGCACCTACAGAGGCAGTGAAAGGTGGTTCTTTATACTTCATTTGTTGTCAGTTTTGAATGTGCATTTTAAAGAGGAAGGTGCCATTATCTTTTAGGATACCAAAACATTCCTGCTAGTTCCAGACGACTTGGACTCGGGAGTCTATAATCCAGAAGAAGAGAAATCCAGCCCTGCTGTGAAGAAGGCAAGTATTTTTTTTCTAATATTTTGCTATCAGCATATAGTGTATTTTGCCACATTTACTGTGGATGTTCCTCAGATATAATAATTTTACCTTTTAGGTTCATGTACCTTATTACAACATTTACAATCAGACTTAAAGTCTACAGCTGTCTTTTCTAAGAAAGAAATTCCTTGTAGTTTCTGAAATTTGAACACTAAAAGCTATTTCTCTCAACAGATGGCCCTCAGGAGAACTGCTGATGGCAGAAATGGCAGCAGCACAAGGTGATATTTTATATTTGCCTGATCTTTTGAAAAATAGTGAATATGGCAGATATGAGCTGTGTGCCAGCAGAAACCTGGGCAACTGTTCCTTGTAGGTTGACACATGGGTGGAGGTGATTTCTGTAGTGTTCCCTGTACCGTCCAGCTCTGGGCTGCTTCTCAGGGAATGGTTTCCTTTAGCACTCCTGCTCCCAGGGCCTCTGCAATGATGTCCAACCCTGGCTTGAGAAAATATTTTTTGTGCCGAATGGGGGATTTTTTATGTTTAAATCCTCCTTTAATTCCACCAGCATGCTTGGAAAAAGAAACTTGCCACTGAGAGCCACTTAGTGCAAACAGACCGTGAAGGACAAAGGGAGAACTTAACCCCCAGTCCATTGGGGCCTGTTCAAAGGGTAGATCTCAGTAATGCCAGGGCAGAGAAGAACCTCATCAGTGTGAATGATGTCTTTGTGCTTTGACACGTATTTGGAATGGTCTGTTTGCCTCCTGTGAAAAGTTAAGTTTGCATCTGAAAACAGGGTAAAAACAACTTGTTGAACTCCAACCCTGAAGTGCCTGTTGTTCTTTGTTTCTCCTCTGCAGGAGCGAAAGCCATCCACAGCCTGTGCAGGCAAACCCTCGCTCTCCCTCTTTCTTCTACCGCGTGTTACGAGCAGCTTTACCTCTCCAGCTGTTCTTCCTGCTGCTTTTGCTCCTGGCTTGCATGATCCCCTCCTCTGAGGAAGACTACAGCTGCACCCAGGCCAACAACTTCGCCCGCTCCTTCTACCCCATGCTGCGCTACACCAACGGGCCCCCGCCGACCTAGGGCACCCTGCAGTCACACCAAAACACTCGTGGGTGGTGCTTTTTTCTCCACGCTGCTCTAGCATCAATCAAGCAGCGAGTTTCACATCTCAAAATGTATATCTTGACAAAAATTTCAGCGTTTTTTGTACGGAAGACAGAACTTTTTCTATAGGTTTTTTTTAAAACTGTAAGCAACACACTTTATACTTTGATGCAATAGATACACTATTTTATAGGGGCAGTGCTCTTAAGCTTGCAAGGTGTTTGGATACTGAGTTCTTAGATGCAGAAACGACATCACAGTAATCTTAAACATAGCAGTCTGTCTTGGGTTAGTGTGACAAACAAGCAGGTGAAGAGGGACTTCATTTAACATGATTTCTGCACACACTTCACGTTACTTGTATCTTTTGGTACTGTAGTCACTTGATGGAAACAAAAAAATGGCATATTTTTGAATCTTTGTCATTGTATTTTATTCATCTAACATGTTCAATATCATGATGCACATTTGTTTTGTTTGACATAAAGTGTTCTAGTGGTTAGGACTGCTGTGTTGTCTTTTTATACCACCTTTGAAATAAGGAATTGCTGCATTGCATGGAAATGGTTTATAATGCACGTATTTTCTAGATGAACATGATTATGTAGACTATTCCTGATGTATACAAATAGTGCAATGACTTTTTTAATGAAAGATTTTTTTTCAGTTTTTAACCTGCTGAATAGTGTACAGTACCTTGGGAGAGAGTTGTGCATTTTTTATAAGCTTTGTTTTTAAAATGAAACTGGCGCTTGGGCAGTGGCAGGAGAAACACTGTGTACAGTCAGCATTGCCACTGCCCCTCGGTTGTACAGTTTGAGTACTCTCATTAAAATTTTGCCAATGTCTGCAGGACTGTGGGTGTGTCTAGTGGGGGGGACCAGCTTTGTGTTCCAGCAGTGCTGCCCCTTCCACTCCTGGAAGAGTGAATTTCTTTGACTGACAACAGAGTGGTGCTGGAAGAAGCACAACCCCTCCCTTGCTTGTCAGGGCAAGAGATCACAAACCCAGCAGTGGGATCTGTGTTCTGTGGCACAGATTCTTTCCTTTACAATTCTTGGTGATTTCCTGGAGGAAGAATACCAAGTTGAATCAATTAATGCTTGTTACTAGTTTGAAATGCTGAACTATTTCCTACCCTGGAACTGATTTGTATAGTGGGAGTCCAGGAGTGGGGACATGCACGTGGAGGAGAGCTCAGTGCAGTACTAAGGGCTTTGGTCAAACACTTTTTGTGTGTTGCAGTGAAAATCACCCAGGAATTAGCCACTTTCTGCAGTGCTTACCCATAGAAAATGAGGTCTCTGATTAGCCTGTGAGAGTTCTCCCACCTGTTCTATGCTGGTCACCACTGCTGGTTGCTGATTCCCCATCTTCTGACAGGGGGAGATACAAAGCACACTGCTTTGTCCTGATGTTCAGAGAATGGCCAAACCAACAGCTTTTCCTCAGCCGTGGTGGCAAACCCACTGTAGTTTATTTCAGGATATTAAACTAAACTCATAAGCTGTGGTGAGGTGCCAGGCTTGTGCTCCAGCACCACGAGCTCTCACACTGGTGCTGTATTAGTGATGGATCCCCCTCACACCTCACTGCACACCGGCACACACGCTGTCCCCTCTCCCTCTGCCATCATTATTTGATATTTTCAAAGCAATTACTCTAAGATGGAGCTCATTTAAGTTTCTTACTCCGTAGAAGTGAGCCAACTCTAACCATTATTTCATTGCCAGGTTGTCACAAATGCCCATGCAGACCTTTCTGCCAAGAAGTAATAGTCAGTTGCTGACATGATATTCAGTTCTTCTTCCATTAAAGAACCTGTGCAGGGGAGAAAAATTGAGCAATGTTAAAAGGTCTAAGGAAAATTTCATAGCCTACAATTTCCTTTCATTATGAACAGTTACATCAAATTGTTGAGCTGATGTAATATATGAAAAGAGGAGCTTTCAAGAAATTACCTCAAAATGTCACCAAAAAAATAAAAGTCTGGGAAATAGCTTAAATCTTTTTTCTTCCAAACCTATTTTAAATAGTTTTATTTCCAGTTGATTATAATCACTGCACTGTAGGCTGACACTGAAGTCTGCTTTAAACAAGTCATTTTATATCCCCCCACTTTCTTTGTGTCATCATCTCGCTCAGGACTGGATTGTTAGTGGCCAGGGAAGGAAAAGAATATTTAAAAGAGAGGGCAGATGCAGTAGTGAGAGCAAGCACAGCCCCATTGTGGTTATGCACATGCGTTGTAGGAATCAAACCAAGCCAAAACTAGTTTTGAGTTGAAGTCTTATTTTTTGGCAGTGAGATGAGTCCTCAATCTCTTTTGAGCTATACCTGCCTCCCTTCCAGCATAGTCAACAGCAATAAGAAGGCTCCAGGGAGACCTAAGAGCAACTTCTGGTATCTAAAGGGGACCTAAAGGAGGCTAGAGAGCTGGAGATGGGCTTTTTACAAGGGGATGGAGCAGTAGGACAAAGGGTGATGGCTCCAAACTGATGAAGGGCAGGTTCAAATTAGATGTTAGGAAGAAATTCCTTGCTGTGAGGGTGGTGAGGTGCTGGAGTAAATTATCCAGAGCAGCTGTGGCTGCCCCATCCCTGGAAATGTTTGAGGCCAGGTTGGATGGGGCTTGGAGCAACTTGGTCTGGTGAAGGTGTCCCTCAGGCACTGAGCACACACATTACATGCTCATACGCCCAGGCTGAGCTCAGCTACAAGAGAGAAATGAACAAAAAGCTGTATATTTACATTTCATGATGCCTTTTTAGTCAGCTGCACCAATGCACAACTGAATGAACCACAGCACCAGACAAATACCATCAGTCCACAGAACTAAAGACAGCTGGGGGAAGGGGAGGGGCTGGGGTGTTGTAGGGTTGTTTTCACATTACCATAAGATCCATAAAGTGCTTTAAAAGGCACCACTTTCAGTCGGGAACCCATTTTCATTACAAACTTGTGGAGAGAGTGAAATGTTGATAAACTAAAATGACAGGACTAGGACTCAGAACAAAAAATTTCGTGGAAAACAGGCGTAGGGGATTTGCAGTAAGCTCCTGTGTGACACTGTGATGAGTGAAGAAGGTTTTGTCTGTTGAGGCAGTTGCAGCAGATGTTGGCATTTTTATAGCGTAGCAATCTCATTTTCTTTGTGCACTTAAATCAAAATTGCTAGCGCTCAATGCATGAGGAGTGTAGGTCTTAAAGTGTCTTAAATGAGTGTCTTAAATGTAAAGATGGAGTTAAACAATACACAGATCATAAATTGAAGTCTCAGCAGTGAAAGCGTGCCATTTAACACACCACACTTCAGTAGTAAAGTACTGTGAAAAACTAATGTAAATTACACTTACATTCCATATTTCAGCAATCCACTTGCTTTTCATGCTCCCATTTGCAACAGTCTCTTTAGAATTGGTTTAGGCACTGTGTCAGCACAACAGATGACCACATCTTAACTGCTTTGCTGACTCATTACCTCACAGGACCTAAGTAATGTCAAACCATTTTTTCTGAGCTGGATGGTGATGACAGCAAAGGTGTTTCCATGGCTTCCAGCTCCAAGTGTATGGAAGTGTGAAAAGATGGCCTGGGGTAAAATTAAAGGAAACGGAAAAGTTACATTCACAGCCCAACAGTACAGAAATTATGGGGTGGAATGCAGCTGCTACTCCCTGGGTGGAACATAGTTGGCATGTTGAAAACTTCCAAAATGAGTCCCAACACCCACAGTCTGCAGCCAGCACCTGCTGAGGGGGATGGAATGGAGGGTGGGGTGGAGTGCAGACACCTGGCCAGGCTCTGTAGAAACTCTTAAAGGGAGGGGAGCTCTCCAAGGAGACTTAGAGCAGCTTCCAGTACCTGAAAGGGCTACAACAGAGATGGAGAGGGACTTTTGACAAGGGCTTGGAGTGACAGGACACGTAGAGGGTGTTGGGACACTGAAACAGGTCGCCCAAAGAAGTTGTGGATACTCCTTTGCTGGAAATGTTCAAGGCCAGGTTGGATGGAGCTCTGAGCAACAGAGTCTGGTGGAAGGTGTCCCTGCCCATGGCAGGGAAATGATCTTTAGGGTCCTTTCCCACCCAAACCATGCCATGATTCTGTGGTAAAAGTCCAAACAAGACAAAAATTCTTACCTCAAAAGCTGCTGGTACCAGCTCAAATAGGATCAACAAGCAGCTTTCTGGGGCTCACTGCATTTTTAGGCTCTGCTAAACCACTGTAATGATCCAAATACAACAAATACCTTTCATACTCCCCAGGTCATCAAGAGTAAAATAAAAAATTCCAGCACTTAAAAGGATGCTCTCCTTTTACCACGATGATCCTCATCTAGGTCTATCATTCAGTCAGCAAGGAATTAACATAATAGGACTATGGAAATACACATATTTATTTTAAAAAATCTTCAAGTGCTACCTGTCTTACTTTGCTATTTTATAGGAGCACTTACCCTGTTGGGCTCTCTCTCAAGGGAGAATGTTTCAACACATCTACGTATCTTTCCCCCACATTCTCTTCTCTGTCTAGAAACATGACAGCACTAAAAAAGGGCAATTTGAAGGGAGACAGAGGGGTGGAAAAGGTCTCACATTCCTGGAGTCAAAGCATTCCACCTGTCTGAAACCATGTTTCGTTAAAAAAAGAGAAAAAAAGGGAAAACAGCCAAGGCTGTTTTACCTGTTTTACTAGATAAAGATTTTACCTGATCTTTATCTAGTTCCAGATTTGAGAGAGGAGGCTCAGGATGTTTTCCTTATGGGTGCTGTTAAGTTTGGCCTTCCTTCCTTCCTTTTGTCATTCCCTTTTTTTTTTTTTAACCCATGACTACTGTCCCTCATGCGTAAGCCAGGTTTCCTCACCTCTGTGAACATCCCAGAACTGCAGCACGATTTCTCCAAGTGGCAGCAGCACCTCTGCCAGGCCCCAGCAGAAGCTGAGTTACAGCCAAGCAGTGAAGGACAGCAATAAAACAGCCCTTCCTCAGAGCCCCTGCAGGTCCTGAGGGCTCCCCTCGGTCACACTGAGACTGGAAAAGCCCCCGATATCCAAAGGGAATTGCAGTGTGACAGCTCTGCACAGGGCTGGCAAGGACAGGGATGTGCTCCACACCAGGAATGCAGCATCTGAGAGAGTCTGGGGGATCCAGACCTCAGACAAACCCAGCATCTCTCAAGAGACCCAGGCACCCTTCTTCAGCCACTGCCACACACCTCCCTGTGCTGCTGGAGATGTGCATCTTCTCCTTATCCCAGTATGAACACAGCTACATTAATCCAGACTCCACAGCTGTTGACTTTCACTCATTTTAAAACACCAGTAGTAACTTTTAATAAAATTATGTTCGACAAGACAAAAAGTAGGTTAAAATCACATCATTTTCCTATTTGCACTGTGCTAACAACAACATATATGAACAACACCACGTGGCACAAAACTGCAGCATCACCCTTTTACAGAGTCAATCCACAGCAAATTCCTATTTAGAAGGTAGTTTCATGATTTATACCCAGTCTTTCCCATTTTCTCTTCAAAAAGTTTGTTCCAAGATTGTACATACATCCAGCACTTTTAAAGCAAAACAAACAAACAAATCACTTAAACATTTCTTTGAAAAACTGTATTAAACCAAAAGATTACACAGGATAAGGAAAATCAGAGAAAGAACAGCACAACAGGCAATGAGGCCAGAACACAATCAAGCCCAAGAAATACTGAGACAGGTTTGTTTCACAGCAAAACATCTCCCAAAATGAAAGTACCAATAAATTCCAGACTGTACTCACATTTTTTTTCCTTTTTTTTCATTGTAAATAGTACACTTCTTTAGAAGGACACTGCTATATTACAGTTTCTTAAAAACAATAAAAAGGCAGAGAGTAAAAATTTAGATCAGCAGCAGCATCTGGTATAGTACAAGATCAAACAGACAATAGATTTGTGTAACTCACTGAAAACTCTTTATGCACCTCCTATAAAAAATACTGTCCTTGGCTTAAAAAAACCACCAAGATTAATGGTTTGACTAATATTCAAAATATGCAAATGGCATACTAATCAAAGTCCCTAATGCAAAAGACTTATTGGCTCAAAATAGACTTTTGGTGTGATCCCAATTTATTTCATCATAATGCCCAGAACATGCATGTGCTATATTTAAATGTTCCCATTCAGAGAGACAGTTACCAGAATGAATGATGCCACCCTGCTGACCTCTGGGGTCATCAGCCAGGCCATTTAATCAGGTTTTTTTTACTCAGTGCAGCTTAAACACATGCAAAAATCAGCACAAAAAGGAAGTTTAAACCACTACATCTTCAGTGTAATTCAAACAAGTCATCACACTTGCAAAGCAAAGTAGTGCTTTACATTATCCCCATCTTTATGTTATCTTTACATTTATCGTTATCCCCATCCTCACGTTATCTTTACATTTACCATTATCCCCATCCTCACGTTATCTTTACATTTACCATTATCCCCATCCTCGCTCTTTGAGGGCTCCTATAAAGATAAGAAGACCACAGCACAAGGTGCCATGCATGCTGAGAACAAGCAAGCAGCAAACCTCAGGGCAGCAGACAAAACCAGATCCCCATCCATGTTCCCATCCAGTGCCTCACCCCCTGCAAGAGGTTTTGGGCGGGCAGGACGTAATTCCACACACCAGTCAAAGGGGTGGGAAGATTTTGTTTCTAGCTGGTTTCACAAGGCCTGATCAGCAGATCATATACAAATACAAACAGTTAATATTCACAGAGCAGCCTCTTGTACCTAATTATTAGAATAGATTTAACATCATTAATAAATATATACAACAACATGTTAATCTCACAGACAAAACACATTCCAAAGGTCAGCATTGACTGAAATATCCAGACGATTTGGTCGTTGTTTAAAGCACTGAAGAATTATAAGCAGATAACAATGTGAGTGTTAAGAACAGGCTCACAAAATACAAACTTAAGCTCAGTTTAACCTTTCTGCAGAGGCTCTGAACTGACCCTAGAAGCTATTTCAAATGACCTTCAAATGAAGGCCCTTGCAGCCATTGCATATTTGAGAATAAGCTCCTTTACACTGTTGTATCTCGGCACTTTATCTAGATCAGCTGCAGAGCAGGCATTCCCCAGGGACCAGCACACAGAGGTAAACATCTGTCCCAAATGATGCTGTTCTACATTTCACACCATCCCGTGCTGAAAGAGGACATTGTCCAGTCAGTGCTTAAAAGTCTTGCTTGGGGAGACAGAGACCGAGGTGCTCTCTCCAAGCTTTGGCACAGGCTTCTTCTGCCATTTCAAACTGTCCCTTCACCTCTCCCTCTCAGTTCTGCCTCTGAGGAGGAGAGGCAGCAATTCCCTGTCCCACAGTGCTGTTCTGAGGCTTGATTTGATAAGGTGCTTTTGCAGAGTCTCAGAAAAGGCACTATAGCAGTGCAGCTGTTGCAGTGTCAGAAATGCGGACAGAGGTGAGCGCCCCACGGCCTCTCCCGAGACACCCATGTGCAAACCCAGAAGGGATGAGAGCTCACACGTGGTCACACTTCTGCAGCCCCTCACAGCAGTTCTGTTTTCTCCCATAGCTCTGAAAAAGCCTCGCATTTCCAGGTCTTGACACAATTACTGGGGTGCCCCGTTCCTCAGGCTGTCCCCAGGCTCCATTTGCTCCAGTGGACCAAATTCAGGGTGTGTGGCTGGGGACTTCCTTTGCCCTCGGAGGGTGTGAGCATTCAACATCTCCAGCAGCAAGTCATACACTGGCACCACGTTCTTACACTTCATGCTCAGGAGATGCTCCATTCCTTTGTTACTGTGCAGGAGAACAGAAAATAACTCAGCAATCTGGTTCCAACAGTGCAGAAAAGAAAAACATGCTCATGGTTTCAAGAGAGTCCCTTTTTTTAATCTGGATTTAGGAGGATTTAGCTGCTGTGGTCCCTCAGACCACTTAGCATTATCAACAGTAACAACATCCCAATACTTGTTCACAGAATGCCAAAACAGCTCCTGCAAAGCTGTGATGTGGAGTCACATCACAGAGCACAGTCCAGGTGATGGCAGAGATTGGAGCCATGAGACAGGTTCAGCTCTGGCTGGTGCTGGAGCTTCTGCAAGGCCAGCTCTCAGACTCACCCCCAGGTCACAAACTGACTGCTAAAGCTGTCTTTCAGCAGTGTCAGGTCCCTGCTGCTGCCATCTGCTCTCTCAGGAAGCTCATTGCCAAGGTGGCCATCCCCTTTTCAGTTTCCCTATAGAGATGCCCAGCTCTCCTTTTGTGTGCTCCAGCCCGCTCTGGACATCTTCCCTGGACACACAGTTCAAAGTCAAGCCATGAGACAGCTTAGTGAACAGCTGGCCTCTGGGTAATAATTTAAAATGACAAACAGACTGAAATTTAAAGCCTCTGTCTCTGGGACCCTGTGTTTCTGTCTCCTGTCCCCCAAGCACAGATGAGCAGCTCAAGGAGGTCCAGGAAGGGGCAGGGAGCAGAGGAGCCACTTCCCATGGGGAAAACAGGAGCCTGAGATTGCTGTAGCAATCATGGCAAAAACCCTGTGGCTCCACATGAAAGACTTTTGGTCTGGGAGAAACATGGCCCCCCAAATCCACTTTGCTCTACCAAAGCCCACACTGCAGATCAGTTTTGGATGAGATTTTCATTTTGAATGGAAGAGTTTTGATGGCTGGGTGGGGTGTTTTTTTGAAAGGCTCGATTTGTGTTACTGTTAAACATTTCAGGCAGACACATAATGAATAATTCAATGTAATAAGGTTAAGACAGCATTTTAATATCATCACATCATTGAGAGCCAGCAAGCACTTGAGTTTACTGCTTGTTTTGTTGTGCTAGGGAGCAAAGCCTCACGGTGACAGAGATGAAGAGCAGCATCAGGATTCCCTCAGGAGCGCTCTGGTGTTCCAGCCACCTCTTTTTTGCAGTAATAAACAAACACTAACATAACACAAGCATTACACACACTCTGTAAGCTGTACCTGGCGTGCCTGACGTGAGAGAGGAGCATCAGCAAATTGGCCAGGCGAGCTGTCTGCTGCTGTGAGGGGATCCCACTCTTGGCAATAACCCACACCAAAGCCTCTGTGACCACGTTGAGCAGGTGGTGCAGTTTCCTGTTGCTTTCAGGTTCCTCTGCTGACAAGGGGAACATGCCTAACCAGTGAAGAGAAAGAAATATTTGCTGCTAATGAGGAAGAGAAACAAAAGCTATGACTGTGGATTTTTAATATGTAATATTTCAACACAGTTAGAGAACATACATTCCCTGACACCCACCTCAAGACTGTACAAATAATGCTCCATATGCCACATCAAGCTTGAATTTGATGGCTCCATCATTTGCAAAGTGAGAAATTCTCCCAAATCCTCCCAAGATTTGTTGCACATAGACCCTTCAGTCAGGTGAATGGAGGTGCTCTCCGTTCTCCAGGGTTTTTTTCCCCTGCACCTTGTTTTTTAACTATTATGAACTATAGTATTATGCTTGTTCTAATCCCTTCTTGTTGGAAAAAACCCTTTTTCCCTGAGTATATCATAGGGAGGGAAAATGTCAGTGACACTGCTCATAGTGACACAGCTGGTCCTGGTCTCCAGATCACTAAGGGTGTCATAACACATCACATGTCTGCAGTGAGAAACCCTGAAAGTCACCAAAAAAAAAAAAAAAAAAGGAAGAGGTTTGGGGGTATTGACAAGGAAGAAAAGAAATCATCACTATGAAAGTCTGGAAACACACAATAACATTACTGACAAAGCAGAAGAGACCTGGGAAAAGGGAAAGAAAAAAATCACAACAGTCCCTCCAGAGATACCTATGGAAGGACAGAGCTCCAGAACACCTTGAAAATTAGGAGCAAATTATTAATTTTGTCAAGAAAGGAGAGTAGGAGAAGTGAAAGGTGAGATCTTTTGAGATGTGAACTTTGAAGAAGCATGTGGGGTTTTGTTGGGGTTTTTTGGCTGGTTTTTTTGTTATGGATATTTTGGGGGAAAAAAACCTGCTTTTGTTGTCTGTTGAAATAGTGTTATCCACAGAATTATAGAATCATCTAGCTTGGAAAAACCTGAAAGACCACCAAGCCCTACCTTTGATCCAGCACTACCAAGGCCATCACTAAACCACATCCCCAAGTGCCACATCTCCACCCCTTTTAAATACCTCCAGGGATGGTGACTCCACCACTTCCCTTGGCAGCCTGTGCCAATGCCTGACCACCCTTTTGGTGAAGAAATTGTGCCCAATATCCAATCTAAAGCACCCCTGGTGCAGCTTGAGGCCATTTCCTCTCATCATCATGAAATCTCATTTCCCCTCATCATCACCATGGCATTCCAACCACTCTCCCCCCAGCCTGTGTCACTGCAGGAGGTTTTTGGGGCCAAAGCACAGGACCCAGCACTTGGTCCTGTGGAACCTCATCTTGTTGGTCTTGACCCATCAATCCAGCCTGTCCAGATCCCTCTGCAGAGCCTTCCTACCCTCCAGCAGATCCATACTCCAACCCAAACAAGTGGGCTGACAAATGGGATTGCAGCTGGACTGTTCCCCTTTGATACTGGACTGAGAATTCTGCAGCAGCTTCTGGCTGAAAGCAGTAGATGCAAATAGTTTAGCTGCTATTTTGTTGTGGGATTTTTTTTTTTGTCAACATTAACTACAAAATGTTCTGGGGCAAAAAAAATCAGGCTACCCTAAACTAGCAAACACTTGCTTTGTGTAAGAGGCTGCAAAGCAAAGCTCCTGTCCTGAAACTCATCTTGCAGAACTGTTGAATACTTTCAATCATTTCTAACAACTCATTACCATTAAATAGGAACTTTTAAGTCCCATTAATCATCACTCAGTTGAGTAACTAGTATTACTAGAATTAAGAGTTAAGGACAGGTTTTTAGAGCTGTACAGCAACTTTACACATGAGTGGGATCCATAGAGATAGGAGCAAAAGTCCCCATTGAAAAGGACAGATCCACAGCCTGAGCCATGAGCCCCACCTTGAGAGGAGCTTTCAGACTTGGGGTCTTTCATGCATTTCTTACAACAGGACATACCCCTAAATCCGGCAAATTTTACAGCCTGGAAGTTTCTTGGGCAAAAATATTTACGATCTATCAGACAGAACTCCTTTCCTATTATTCTCTTCCAACATATTTTTTATCATTTGATATTTTGGGGTTTTCGAGGTTGATTTCCCAGCCACCCTCAGAATAAAAGGTACAGTTTGGTGAGTATTAGAGCCAAGCACATACTCACTGGAATTGAGGAGGATCATTGCCTTGACACACAGATACTCCTTGTGCTGCAGTTTCAGCTCTCGGAACCTCGAGGTCATGGCCAGGAGCATATCAAAGATCTCCAAAATTCCCTCTACACATTTCCCCTCATCCCTATGGAAACACATTCGAAATGTTACCCAAAAAGTAGAATTAAGGAACTGACTCAGACAGATAAAAGTCAAAGCATGAAGGAGGCTGCAAAAGGCCTATCTATCTCATCCTTAGGAGAATTTAAAGGCTCTATCATGAAATCTAAATTGAAAATTACACTGGTATGAAAGGTCAGCATTTTTAAGAAACCGATTTTCTCTTTAAAGTGCAAGTGGGACCATAAGTATGATCATATTTCTGTATCCTCTCAGCCTGTATAATTCTGGATAATCAGTTTGAAATGCGGTAGAGCAGGACACAGTACCACCTTGAATAATTCTCCAGATTTGTTTCACAAGGAGTTACCACAACTAATAACATCATGTTTGTACCTAATGGAGGCCTCAGAACTTGGTGAAAAAGAAAGACTTCCTAAAATAAGTTGCTTGAAATAATAAAACATTTTCAAAGAATAAAACAAGTCTTGTCCTTATCTCCTAGCATGTTTTTCTGTGTAGGTATTGAAAGATATTTGGGGTTTTGGTGGTTTTATGGTTTGGTTATTTTCATATTTCCAAGTGTTTACAGAATGCAACTTTCTCCATTTTGGATATTAGAAGTGGTCCTGTTTTCTGATCTGAAAAACACCCCAAACAAGTCATTCCAATGTGTTTAAAATTCAGCAGTGGAAAATTTCAAACCACTGAGGTTCCTGTTCCACTTTTTGTATTAGTTCTGTTTTACATGTACTGGACTAAAAAAGTGATTAAGCTCTACAACACAGTATTCAAAGGGAGGCTTTTTATACTATTTGCTATAGGAGGTTGTTTTCTCTGTGATGTTTTTAAGATGAGACAGACTTGAGCACAGCAGTGCAGGAGAATTAAAGAAATTTACTGGATCCCAAGAGAAAGGTGCTGAGCCTTCAGGCTGGAGGCAGGCACATGCAGGTACCACCACCCAGGGACAGCAGGTTCTGCCTGCAAAAAAGAATTTTTTACTGCCCAGGTTCCTCTGTTCCTCATAGCAAAGAGGAATATTAAGCTTTGGAGAAGGACAGGCAGCTGCCAGATTCAAAACAAGGACAGAAGCACCAGAGAAGTATTGCCTGCAAAGATTATGTAGGAAATGAAGGCTCCAGGGAGACCTTAGAGCCCCTTCCAGTGCCTAAAGGGGCTCTAAGAGAGGCAGAGCGGGCTTTGGACAAGGACATGGAGGGACAGGACAAGTGGGAATGACTTCAAATGGAGAGAGAGTAGGTTTAGATTGGATATTAAGAAGAAATCCTTTACTGTGAGGGTGCTGAGGCCCTGGCACAGGTTGCCCAGAGAAGCTGCGGCTGCCCCATCCCTGGGACTGTCCAAGGCCAGGCTGGATGGGGCTTGGAGCAGCCTGGGATAGTGGAAGGTGTCCCTGCACATGGCAGAGTGGTGGAATGAGATGATTATTAAGGTTCCTTCCAACCCAAACCATTCTAGGATTCTAAGTTCAACTAAGATAAAAACAATCAAGTTGCAGACCAGGTTCATATAAGGATGTCCTTAATAAAATTACAGCATGCCCAGACAGTTGTAAGCTCCCATTCTGCCATGTCTTGAGGAAATGAAGAAATGCATCAAATATTCGTACTCTATTCAGCACATATCAACTCCTGAACAATTAAATGTATTATACATTTTCAGCAATTTCTGATCATTGCACTGAACAGTGCACCATGTCCTTGCATTGAATTTTGTATGAGCAAATAATATTTATTTCCTCTGTTTTATAAATTAAATTTATTTCTCTTATTAGCCGATTTTGCCTATCTGTATCTACAATGATAATTATTGATTCTAAGCCACAGAATTGGTGCAAATTTGAATTTTCCCGGGTTGAAGAGGCTAAAAGACATTTTAAGACTACCCAAGAGAGTAGATTGTTTCCCTGACTTTTTACCAATGTGAAGCTCAGGTCAAATCCTTCTAAGGTTCTGTAGAAAAGCATCCTTACTAATCCACTCATCCTTCCTGGTACATGATACTATGGAGAAATATTCTTTAAACTTGAAAACACCCTGCTTTACCTTGAAAAAATATTCTTAGTATCCAACAGCAAGTAGGGGTCTTTAAATCCCTCTTGGCTAGCGCTCCATTGTTATAGCTAACTATGGAGTCTGCTGTAGTGGCAGGAACAAAACCAGGTGGGAAACCTATTTAAAATAATTTAAATACTGCCTGACACTATATCTTCTTTTTAATGAGGGAGGTAAGGACACATGGACAACCTAGTGCATTGTGTTGCTGTATCTACAGTTTCAGCATCTAGAGACTTGGAACAAAGGGAACAAAACCAGCAGAAGATGTGAAAAATGCAGAGAAACTTCACACTCAGTGCCACAGGAGTTCAGGAATTTGCAAGTTCAACAATGGTTTTTAAGCTTAGCATTCCCCTTAAGCCCCTGCAAGGATGTGGAACCTCAGAACATTATTGTTACAAGCACAAGTAAATGATATTGTTAGGTGAAATATTAATAACATCTGGCATGTTTAGTCCTCTTCCTCTTACAATTCACCCCACCTTCAAACACGCTAATATGAAGTGTTCTCAATAAATTTATTCCTCTTACCTGTCTAAGACAAGGTCTGGTGCAAAAATCAGTTTCCCAGGATGGTCGATGGATCGCCACATCAAACCAATCATTAGAACTTCCATCCAGCAGCTCTCCAAGAGCCTTACTTGGTCATAGAGGCTGAGATCAACGAAGCCTAAAGTGACGAAAATAGCATAAAATAAATCAACTTGTTAAATTCTCTGTTTTGATAAAGAATGAGTATATGAGAAACAAAAAGAACCAGAAAGAATTACAAGTTGTGAGGACAAGGGAGCACTGACATCCGAAGAGCCAGGCTGCCATTAAAAAGAGGAACAAAAATATTTGCTATTATTGTTGCCAGATCTTCCACCAAATGTTTGGAATGAAGCAGAGTGGTGTTCTAGTGCAATTAGTCCCATGCAGCTGGTAAAACTCAAATGACTGCAGAGTCACCTGCTTTATGTTCTTGTCCTAAAAGAGGGGAGATGTTAGAAAAAATAGTGTGAGGGTGAGGCCCTGGCACAGGCTGACAGGTGAAGCTGTGGCTGCCCCATCCCTGGGAGTGTTCCAGGCCAAGCTGGATGGGGCTCTGAGCACCCTGGTCTAGGGGAAGATGTACCTGCCCTTGGCAGGGGGTTGGAACGAGGTGATTTTTAAGGTCCCTTCCAACCCAACTCATTCCATGATTCTATGATTTATTTCTCTCCAGAACTTATAGCAAGGCCTCAGATAACACCGCAGCACAGGCAGAAGGCAGAGACAGCCACAGCCCACCTTTGCTATTCCCCTGCAAAAAAAAGAGAAGACTGGGGATAAAATAATGCCTAAAAGTCCAAAAAAANAAAAAAAAGGAAAAAAAGAGAAATAAAATTTACACACTCCAAACCAGAAGATCAGAAGTGTAAATTCTAAAAATACAAACAGGAAAACAGACTGCTCAGTCAAGGAAGAAAACACAGATATGATGAAGAGTTTCTCAGTGATCAAAACCAAGATCAGGCCACAGTTTTCAAAGCTGGGCTCCTTTAGCTTGGGCCCTTGGCAAAGGTGCTCCATTTTCAGATGAGCTGGCATCTCTGGCACTGCATGTTGACAAATCCTTACAGCCTGGCCATGGCAGACAGGTTTCCTGAAGTTCTTCTCAGTTGTCTGAGGTCTTAAAATACACACAGGACGTTTGGGCTGCCAAAGAATCTCTCTGTCAGTAATTTTTACAAATGCTCCATGTATTTTAATCTTATTACACTACTCAGCTGGAGGACAGTCAGTGACAGCCAGGGGCTAACATGAACTGGGCAATGCTCACTTTTATCATCACTGAACGTGCTGCCTTTCAAAACTGGTACAGCCTTGCCTCTGATTTTATAAGAAAGGTAAACAGGAGCCCGGGAGTGGTACCTTCCCTCCTGGATTCCACCGTCTCAGAATTTACTACAGAATGCACAGCCAACAACAGATTATCTGCCACACACACTCATCATTTAAAAATGCTTTTAGGAAAATATTCATGAAGTGTAAAATAGTATAAAAACTGACAATGTCAGTTTCCTGGGAAACAACAGCCCAAAGACACTTCAGAGTATATTTAAATAAACAGTTACACCAGTCCATACTGATTTCTCTAGCATAAACAAGGAATTATCAGGTTTAAAAACTCTCTCAGTTGAGTGAGACATCAGACCATGTCCCAGCATTCAATCGACAGGTTTTGAAGATACAGATTTATCACAGATGTCATCTGCTAAACCCACATTATCAGCAGCAGCAGCAGGAACCGTGGCTATTGAGCACAGCTGTTAGAAGGACTCTACTTCTCCTTTTCCTAACAATCTCGTGCTCCAAAGATCCAGGACATCAAACAACCACCACAGCTTCCAGTGCAGCATCTGGAGCCCCATTTAATTTCCTCCAGAGTACGTTAAACTAGTAATCTTTCTATGACTGTATTACACCTCCTTTAAATTGTGGGCTCCATACCTTATCATTTAACTATAAATTGCTAAAACAGACAAGAAAAAAACTTGTGCTGGATGTGTAAAAACTAGAAAAAGACAGACTGCTCTGGTCAGCAGCACACTAGGTTGCATAATGAATCCAAATTTCGATATTGTGACATCGATTTGCAATACAGGTTCAGCAATGAACCATGTTAAACTCTTCCAGACTAGGTCAACAAAGCAAAAGGCAATTACAGAAGCTGTGTTCTGCTGCCTGACAACCGAGAGTTAAAATACTTGGAATTCAGGAGGAAAAAAATACAGATGTCAGCTTCTATTTTACTGAGCAACAAAAAAATACAATCCATTAGGCTGAAAGTACAGGCAAAAATACAGCCACAGAGTAAAATTAATAACAAAAGACTGTCATTAAATATTAAATATGAAAACCCCACAAAATATAAGCATGTTTTTTCGTATTTAGTCAAAAAGTTGCTGTTAATACAATAAGGAAAAATAAATTTTTTTTTCACCTCCAGTGACTGTTAAAATAATATCCGATAATAACTTAGAGATGAAAATGGGCTTCTAACCCAGCTGCACAAAAGCAAATATTCAGCTTTTCAGAAAGTAAAATTACTGCTCACTGGGCCATTACTCGAGAACTCTCTGTTTTTTCCTAAGACATTACCTCCAGGAACCAGGCAGGGATCGACGTGATTACCTTCAGGCAAGAGTTTTTGAAAAATGAAATTCCATGTCCCGAGTTTTAGTTATCACAGGTTTTTTTAATGAAAAACAAAAAGTCAATCCACATTGAAGTAAACGCTCCAACTGCCATGTAATGTGGTGGTGTCACTTATAATGAGCTGCATATTGAACATTGAATCTATTTTTGTCATTGCTCTAAAATGCTGTTTATTTCTGTTCTCTGTAAACAGGAGTGATCAGAAAAAATAAACAGAGATGACAAAGTGTCAGCATTCCCAGGAACTGTTTTGAGGGAGGTTGATTGCCTCAATGGGTTTTCTTCATACAGTTGTCTTACTGCCAAGAAAAAGTTTTTATTTCTAACATATGTTGAAAATAAACTAAAAGTGACTGATGCCAAAATTGGGGTTGGTTTGGAAACTGATCTTGTAAAAGATAAAAATAATTAATTTTAACTGGCTGAGGTTTTGGGTTTGTGGGTTCGTTTAAAAAAAAAAAAAGTGTCAGAGTTAAAGAATAGAAATTAGCAATAATCAGAAAACAGAAAAGGTTGGCTTGGGGTATTCTTCCCACTGAAATGTTGGTTAAGAAAATGACCTCATTTAAGACCGGTTTTCCTTCACAATTCACTTTCTACCAGATAAACATAACTGTGTGGAGTCCTCTGAAATGGCACCTTTTAATCAAGTTTTTATGATTAGACAAGAAATTATATCAATAGATACCATTTAATCCCTCATAGTTCCTTACTTCACAGTTATTTTCAGAGTTTCTTAAGCCAGGAAAAATAAGGATAAAGGATTTGGGCTCTCTGTTTAAAACATCCCACACTGACAGCAAAACTATCATCACTTTGCAGGTGTCCAGCGTGGTTTGAGATGCTCTGGGGTGCAAACATCTCCTCCCCAGCAGCTCAGCAGCTGGCCTGGAATCTGCACATCCCAAAACCATCACACCTGGACCCTCCAAACACACTGGCTGAGACTGCTCTGCCCCTGGGAGATGTGTGCAGCAGCTGGAGCTGGAAGCACATCACCCACTGCACCTAGACCTGAGATAAGATGTTCTTCCCTGATGCTAAATCCCTGATTTAAGGATTATATGAAATATTCTCCTCCGAGTTTGCTTCCTGCACTGTGCACACAGGTTGCAGCTGGAGGGAAGGGTTCCTGTCCTGTTTTCCCATGTGGGCACTCCAGCAGCAGCAGCTCTGTGCAGTGCACACTGTGACAAGGGCAGGGCACACACAGCACGCCCTGAACACCTTCAGCATAAAATCCAGGAGAGGATCCGTGGAGTGCTGGCTCCCAGCAGTGCACTCTGTCTGAAGCTCAGGATCAAGCCCCAAACTGCTCTGAGTCCACCAATTATTCCATGCTTTTAGCTCACTTCTAATTTTCATTCTGCCTGTTTTAGTCAGGGGTGCTTCATGGAGAAGGAACTGCAAATGCTCACCATTTCTGGTTTGTGAGAAGTTAAATGGTTCATTGCCATGATGCCATGGACACATTTGAGGCATTCCAGGCACTAACACAGACAGTTGTAAAGCAGTGCATGTTCTTGCTGTTGCCAACAACCAAAAGAACCCTTATTGATTTTTGTTTTGAAAGAGTGCACATGATAAATCTGAGATCAATACTGTGCTCCACTGATGTTTTTCTGTAGCGGCTCTGTCAAATGAAACTATTTCAGACCCAGGACTTGGATACCCTTCAGTTACCACTGACTGTACTAGAAACATTCTATCAGGACTCGAGGAAAGAATGTGGTGTTAAATGAACCTTCAAAATCAGCTTAATCAGGTATTTATAGCTGATGAGATAGAAATTACATACAATACCATCTCTGCTTTATAGCAAAATGAACAAGTATTTGAGTAAGAACAGACAGCAAGTTCTGGGTTATATTGTGTATGAATCAAAATATATCCAGGTTAATTACTGAGAGCAGTAAAGTCTCCATTACTTTACAGGACAGAAAGGCTGACTTTCATACCATGCACCTACTGTGCGGTTCCATCTTTTCAGCGTAGAGAAGGACACACTGACAGTAAAACCATCGCCTGAAACAAACAAAAACAAGCCTGAACTTCTTACCAGGAATCTTCTTGGCCCAGCCGATCATGTGCACCAGCTCCTTGTCGGCCAGCTTGGTCAGGGACATCATCATGGAGGCCTCGGTGAAGGGTTTGCTGGGCCGGCTGACCAGCACGTGGGGCGGCTCGGCTTCCAGCAGGGTCAGCACGAACTGCTCGGGGCTGACGGTGCTCAGCAGGATCTCCTTCACCCGCGTGGCCGCCTCCGTGTATTTCTTGGCTCTGCCGAGGCAGTGCGCCCGCTCCTCGGAGCCGCGGTGGCTCCGCAGGATTCGGTACCCGCAGCGTTCTCTCCTCGAGCCTGGGTGAGAGGCACGTGGTTGCATTGGAGAGCTTTTCCCTCAGGTTGCATCGTGTAAACCCAAATACTTGGGGAGGAGGGTGAAAACCCTTTGATATTGGATGTTCTAATATTGAGCATTAAGTTCCTAGGACATCCAGCACAGACTTAACTTTGTTCCCACTGACTTCAGCTTAGAGGGGTTTTGTTTATTCTACTAAACAAAAATAAAGTTTAAAAATGTTCAGTTTTGAACTTCAGTTAACTCGATTTAAAAGTCCAGTGGGAAACTCCCATTGACATCAAAAAGATATAAATCAGATCTTTAAAGGCAAATAAAGATAGCTGGTTGTAAATTCTGCTTTATATGTAAACTGGGGGAATAAAAGACTTGGAAGTCTGGGCCATGTTACAGATTAAATGCCCCAGGAACAAGCACAGCTGGGCCTGAGTTAGCTGGATGTTCAGCCAGGGATTCACAAAATTCAACCCATTTTCTCCCCATGCTCCAAAAAGCCAGCAGAAGTTTCTCCAAAGGGAGTTCAGATATCTACAACTAAGAGCAAACACCCTGTTTGGAGCTCTGTCTGCGGAAGGCTAGTTCTGTTGCAAAGAGCAGTCCTTTACATTCCTGGACTTCATTAATTGTTCATTCTGATAAAATTAAACGTTGTCCAGTTCTTGGTCAGTGTTACTAGTAGCATCACTGTTACCTGTTTTTGCATAGCTGCCAAGGAAAGAGTCTAATAGCTTCTCCAAAACCACAATATTCATAAAATACTCAGTTATAGTTCTATTTCAGTTAGCAAAGACATCCAAGCATAAGCCAAATTAAAAATAAGGGCAGTGGGGGCACAAAAAATTGATTTCAGATACTGTTGACAAGGCTTTGTCTTGCTAAATAAGATGCCAGGTGAATGCAGATTCTCAGGCTCATGTGGCAGAGGAACCTCAGGTGGAAGTGGTTTTTCAGGTCATGGTCCTGTCACATCTACAGCAGCTGTCAAACAGCATTTGGGTCAGTCTGTGGGAGGGGCGAATGTGAAGGTACAACCTGACTGAATAAAGACCAACAGAGTCTTCCAGAACTTTTAGGATGTGGACCTTTCAGTTGCACGTGGCTCTCCCTCTGTCACTTGCTGCCTGTTCAGTAAACCATGTTGGATGTAGAAGAAGGCTAAAGAAGTCCTCATGAAAGAAGTTCTCAATATTGGAGAACATGCTTTCCCTGGAAATGCGGGAGACTGGAGAAGACCAATAGGCAAAGCTGGTTCAATGAACAGACCTCAGGCACAGAGCTATCCAAGGGGGACAAGCCATTTGGAACTGGAATTATTTTTCAGCTGGAAGTCCAGCTTAAAGCCTGCACCATTTGGAGCAAAGATGGTTTTGCAACTTTGAAAGGGATGTGGGTATGATGAAATGGGCTGAGTGCAGACAGGATATTTGCACAAATAATGGATTGAAGGAAATAAATAATTTGTAGAACCAAATGCTTAGCGAAATGACAACTAGCTAGAAGTTTCCAGAGCAGATGAACAGCAGTTAAGGAAAGGTAACATACCAGCAGAGACACTCAGAGTGTGAGACATTATTTTATGTAGATTCATGGAATGAGACTTGATGAAAATACCCAAAAAAAGGTTCCCTGCAGAACTACAGAAGTAACAGAGCAATTTCTTCCATCATCTGCCTGGGCAAATCCTTCCTGAAGAGAGTCAAAGGCCACCAAGGAATAGACTATTTTCTACAAAGACACCTGGATAATGTAGTGAACTCTGTGCTAAGCCTCATTTCTTGACTAATGCACAAAGGTCAAGAGGAAAATCTTGAAGTGATTTGTCAGCTACCAAAAAACACTAGAATGGCACAGTGCGCTGCAGACTGTTCCAAAATCCTGTAATGCACAGAAAATACGTATTTTCCATCAGGGAAGACAAAGAGGAAAGGCTGACAGTGAAGTAGGCAAATGAAACCGTAGTACAGCTGGAGACAGAGGAGGAGGTGCCCAGGGCACTCTGTCTAGAGAGATCCATGGCTCTGATCTCCATGGCATGGGAGAGACCATAACCACAAGGAAACACTGCACATGGCACATCATTTTCACTATTTAGAAAGCTGAAGCACATTTCCCATGTGCACCTTGAAATACAGGACAAGAAAAATAGCAGAGAGAATAAAAGCCACAGGCAGGGTAGAGTAAAAATTTTCTTGGGCTATCAAAAAATACCAAATTCTCTGTGAGATGAGTAGTTTTTGTTCTCCAGTATCTGGTGGAGCTGTGAAACACTCCAGAAGAAGATGCAAGAGCATCAGTCTTTGAACACTTGGAAAGCTGTTCAGTTAGAGACCTTATCTAAAGTGATAATGTCAGAAAAACTACTGGCTTAGGAGGGGACTGGAGAGAGGAGCCTGATGTTCCTGATGACACAATAAAGAAGAAATTCCAACAGTTTTGACACACCTGCCAGAAGGAACACATGTTCAAGGAAGCACTTGCAGCTGGCTTGTTGACTCTAGTTCAGTGTCTGGCACTGAAGTGAACCAAGTCTGCTCTTGTGGGCTCTGTTATGCTGTCACCCAAAATTCTCTGTGGCACTCAAATATCAGTCCTTTGGTGCCATGATCTGAGTCATCCTCTCCAATTCACTGTTGTAAAGATCTTTAACATTTTGTAGCCTATAAATATAAAGTTAAGCTTACAGAAAATATAAACACACAGGTAATTGAGCAGATACTTTGATGAAGATCACAGAAATCAAATTTAAAAGCAATTTAAAAAGGAGTCCAGCATTCTAATTGACAAAATCTTGAATAATTTCCATCTGCACAGCTGCACTCCATGCTCCATCTGAAGATAATTCAGTCAGGTTATGATTTTGAGAGTATTAAAGGTCTCAATACTTGGGGAGGGGTCTTACTGGGAACAAGTAAACCCTTTTAAATTACTTTAGGTTATTTAACCAAATCAAGTTTCCTATATAACCAGTTCTTATCATAAAAATATGCTCCATATAAAACATAAACCAAATTTCTATAATCACATTACCAGTGCAGAAAGCCAGACTAGGAGTACTACATTTCTGCATAAAAAACTTGCTACTAAAGAAAATATAACTGATGACAAAAACAAGGTGGGAAAAAACCCAACCAAAGTAGATTCTGAGTTATTTGTGGTGTTTTTTATTCACCATATATTGCCAAAGCAGAACTAGGCTGAATCACTGAGCCATGTGCATAAAAGATACTTAAAAGAGATACCATTAATTAACACTTTCTTCTTTTTTCTGCTTGCATTTAAAGAAAAAAGAAAATTACATTTAAGCTTGCTGGTCAACTGACACAGCAGGAAACACCAGTCTTTCCAATTAAAACAACAACTTTTGATAACATAAAGGAGCTTCTTTTCTTTCTATTAAAATCCAAAGTTTAGGCAGGACTGAGAAATTCTACCTATACACCTATTAGCATGCAACAGACATGTATAAATGTTTATAAAACTATATATTATAAATAATTATTGACCAGCCTAACGTTTTGCTTAAGTAGACACAGATGTGGATCAATGTGTGTAAAGGCAGAGCAATAAAATTCAGCTTCCCAGATTAGGGACTATCTTCGACTTTACCACAAACTCCCTAACTGTACTTAATAGCTCATATTCATTTCTATAAAGGTAATTCAGGCAATTGCAGAGGTCCAAAATGATCAAATTCCTCATTCTTCCTACCATGCTCTCCTTATTTAGAGCTATTTTGTGCAAGAAAATTGCTGTATTCAGCTGAGAATGCTGGAGCAAGGGCAAGACCTTGAGCTACAGCACCACAGACCACATGAGTAAATGACCCCAAGATATAAGAAATAAGGTACATTGAAAAGAAGGTCATTAAAATGAGCCTGTTGTTCACTCATCCATGAACGAGCCACAGCAGGTATTACTGGCAGTGAAACACACTATTTTTCAAGCTTTGCAAATTCTCTGAAAATCACAAATGCTGTCTGATATGGTGGGCAGTTACATGGCATGTTGCCCTTCAAACTGATTTTGGTCCCTGGCAATGGCTTATATAACTAACCAGTTCTGTAGCAACTGCAGATTCCACCACTGAATATATTATAATCAGTTTTTGAAAGTGTTTGAGCTTAAAACTGGCTCCAGCACACGTCAGTAAATCATTATCACTCCAGTCACCTTTGAAAGCAAATGCAAATGTTCTGGTGAGTACATGTTCCAGAGCAGAGCTACTGACAAAGGAGCTGCCGTCTGCCTGTGTGCACGTAAAAACATGAGTCAAAATTATAGTGATCGCTATAAAAGCTAAAATTCAATTGATACATCTGATGTCCAGAGAATGGCTCTGTTTTCCTTCCTGCAAACTTGTCGAATGATGCCAGGATTCAAGAGAAGCATCTCTCCATCACTTTTGAGTGTGGCCTCTCAGCCTCCTCAGTTGGGGCTGAAAGGAGCTTTATCTTTGGAACAATTTCAACATGTTGAGAACTGACACATGAGGGAAAAGATACAGAAGCAGGGCAGAGGATGGAAATAAAAGTCAGGGAAACTGAGAACTCATTATGAAAGAAGGTCTATTTGAGCCTCAGGAAGCAAAAAAAAAGCAAAGCAGGGCATAGCTGCTCCAAGAGTGCAAAGTGATGAAGCAACTCCCCTCTTCTTCACTGCCTTTGACAAACAGTCCAAGTCCATTTCAGCTCCCCAGGTAAACACCAGAAAGTTCCAAGCGAAGATCAGTTTTATCCTGATCTCTTTTATTCAAGTTTGCTGGGCAGAGTTTACTGCAGCTTTTCCTTTTTCTTTGTTCCTGATGACAGTGCAATTCTTTCGGTAATTATTTTTCTACCACTGTTAGTAGTCCTAGTGCCAAACTTTAGCAGTAGCTTCCTTTTTTGAAACAGCAGGGAACATGGACTTCCTGCAGAGGAACTGGCAGATGCAGTGTCTGAGACCCTCATGCTTTTGGCAATGATGGTATATTTTGTAAGAAAATCCATTATCACCTTCATACAATGCACCCCCAAGCTGGCCTGCACCAAAATACCTGCGTCTTGTTGGGCTGACTTCTCACCAAAATACCTGCATCTTGTTGGGCTGACTTCTCACCAAAATAGCTGTGTCTTGTTGGGCTGACTTCTCACCAAAATACCTGTGGCTTGTTGGGCTGACTTCTTAACATTTCTGAAGGCAGCGACATCCTAAAGAATTTCAGACCAGGAAACTCCAGAGCCACACATTTCTACTGTCTCCTACTGCACTGAAGATGGCATGTACTCCTTAATCACATTTAGACACAGAAATATATGTTTTAAACACACAAGTACCTATGTGTGTGTTTTTCCTCAAGGTGTCTATTGATAATATGCAAAGTGAAGATTTAAAGATATGATGGGAATGGTGCCAAGATTTTATGAAGGGCTCTCATAAACTACAAAGTGGTAATTGAACTTTTTTTTCACTTCTGCTGGACACAAGTCTCCACTGAGCAAAAATGCACTCACTAGCCATTCTATCCCATCCAGGGCTTTAGCAGATGTGAACCAATCCATTCACTAAGTGACCTCAGAAAGGAGCAGAGATGCAGAAAAGCCTTCATTAAAAACAAAGTGTTCTCTTTTATGGCTTTCTACAATAAAAAAATTTTATTGCAGCACACTTCTAGCGAGAAAACAATTGAGAGGTAAGTGCTGTGGTCTGTGGGAAATGGCATTTACATCTCATGCAAGAAATGCTGTCTTAAAATCTGTCTGCTTTAAATGTCTGTCATCATGTGTCCATACATCAGCATTACTCACAGGTGCCACTTAACTCATCAGGTGACTCAGACAGTTCTGAGTAATTTTTATGTTCTTTTTTCTGAAATTCAATTGTTCAGACTCTCAAATTAAATTCCCTTGAGTTTCAAGCTTCAGTACTACTATTTAAAAAACCAGTAATTTAAAAATACAGTTCCTTTCTTTTTTTTTTTTCAGTTATAGTTTCAATCTGTCATTTTTTTGTCTGGCATAGTCATCAATATCCTGTAGACAATCGTTATTGTAGGAAAACATGTTAATGAATATTTGACAAGGTTCAAAGGAGCACAGGCTAGGACATAAGTGCGTACTATAATTTATTACTTGTAATACCACAGTGCCTATGAGGTCTAATCACACACCAGGACTTTCTGGATAGCTAGAATAAAAGGATTAATTTAAGGCAAGCATTGTGGAGGTCTACCTTACAATATCATTCTGGAATCAATCTTTACAAAACCTTTCCAACTCCAGAACTGGGGCTTGGTAGAAACCTCCACTGGAAAAATTTTGAGCAAAATTCTCAGTAATAAAGATGACCAAAAGACAGTGGCACCATTCAGAAAGTAAGGTTTTGAAAGGAGTTTTATTTTCAGGCATAAGGCTTTCCTTCCTGGAGGCAAGACCACACTAATGAAAAACACCAATAAAGTTGAGATGCATCATCATTGCAAGAAAAGACAGCAGCTTCACATAGAAAGAACCATCTGACGAGCAAAAGAAACTAAATGTACTTTAGGAATACAAAAATAATACAAGGAACAGTTGAAATTTCAGTTCTACACTGGGAGTTATCAGCTAGAAATGAACAGGGAGGCTGCAGTCATAACAGATCATGGTGTGATTATGAACTGCCAGCATGATGTTACCTTGAAAAAGGCAGATAGGATCCTGGGTTGTGGGCAGAGAAAAGCTCCTGCAGCACCAGAAATGGATTAGTGCTACTGCAGTGAGGAGATTCACTGGAATGCTGTCCATGATTGGGTTGAAATTGAGTTATCTCTGCCTGGAGCAGGTGGAGGGACAAGCTACCCTGATGACTTCCAGATTCTGTCTACTTTCCTATTTTGCAAGAGGAGAAGTTTTCTTGGTTTATTTAGCCAACGAAAACAAAGGTTGTGAGGGGATACAATGCAGTCCTTAAACAAAACCAGGCCATTAACAACAAAGAGAAGAGGAGCGTCTAAGCTAAAAGACCATGTTGTCACAAGAAAAAATGGACATTAATTGTCCAGCAATAAATGCAGGCTGGAATTCTAAAGAATATTCCTAATGAAAGAAGTTATATTTTGCAAACAGTCTTCAGACCAAAGCTGTGGGAGGATGAAAACAGTGTCTGCTTTTGAAACAGAAATAGGTATCTACATTAAATGGGATGAAAAGAGATGCACGCCTGCAAATCATTGAGAGCCAAGCAGTGACCTTCTGTTTTCCACTCCAGTGTTCTTATGGGGTATTTTCCCAGCCTGTTTCTGTTACATACATTGGGGAATCTATAAAAAATAGCAAACCTTGACCATAAACATACATTAGATTGAAACGTCTTTCAAATTATTTTCCTCTTAAAAGTAAGCTTTAAAATATCATCTGTAAATGTGCAACTACATTGAAGTCACATCACTGTTAAGTACAAGATAGGGATAAGAGAAAAGGCTGGAGAATTCTGAGTGCTGCAGTGACAAAGAGTGGTTATTCACTATTTCTTTTGGTGGAAGGGCTGTGGGGCATCATCTGAAGATAGCTTGCTCAAAAAAAGGAACTGCCCTCCCACTGCCTTCCCCTCACTGCCCCACTAAAGCCCCACACAAAAGCTGGGCAGCCACAGAGCTGGTTCTTCACAGGATGGGTGGCCAAGCTGCTGAGGAATGTTCTAGATGCTAAGCCTTTATGGGATTAAAAAGAGGGACAATGGAAAATCTGTCATTCTACTAACATCTCCAACTGCTAAATTTTGGAAGCTGAGAGCTGACAGCAGTAGTTCCTCATAGGTGCTGGTCTCATTCTTACACTCCCCCCGAGGCACCCACTCTTGCCACTGCCATAATTGGAATACTGGGTTAATTAACTACTGCTTCCATGTGACACTGCTGTTCCTGCAGGGCATCCAACCAGCAGAACACAGCACAGGCTCGTTTACCTCACATCAGCACAGGCTGGCTCTGGAAGGCTCTGGAAGCAGCAGCTCTTGAGTTCCCATTCTGCACGGAAGTCACCTGCCTCCCCAAAGCTCTGCAGAGGTTATATGGCTTTCACATGCTTAACCTACACCTCGCCCCTTCCCACAGGTTTTCTTCTGAAAACGACAAGTCTTCCTCAGCTTTAAGAATCAGTTAATTCCTTCCTATAAAACCAGCTTAAACCTTGGTTTAATTGTTGTGCCTTCTTAGGATTCCAAGGGAAAAAAGATACAGAATTGGCTAAAGGGAAGGGAAAAAAAAGCCAGCAAAACCCAAGGAAAGAGTGCAGACGTGCCAAACTCACCACATTTCATCATCCCCACTTCGTAGCATTTCCGCAGGCGGCAGGCCTGGCAGCTCTTGCGCCGGTTCTTGTCTATCGTGCACTGATTGGTGGCTGGGCAGATGTAATCGTTGTGTCCTGCAGCAGGGCAAGAAGGGAAAATTCAACATTTCCAACCATCTTGGTCATTTCCCAAATCAGGAATGTTCCTGACTTTAAACAGCTCAACCTTTTCATGTGCATATATCTAAGCTCCATTAATTTAACTGATGCAAAAATGCATATTTATCCTATATTATAAACATCAACCTGTCGCCTCAAAATTAACCAGACAGCGCAGCTTTATAGTGGTGACTGTCAGATAACCAAGCACCTTCTAAAACCAACTAATTTTTTGCAAATGAAACATACACTCTTGTGGAAATTTGCTCCCAACCCCCAATTTCTTACTGTATATTGGGAGCCTATAGCTGGCAGATACCCGATTTTAATTTTTTTTTTTGCCTCAACAGAGTTGAAAAGAGCAGCTTCAGTCCTGCAAAGACTTAAGTAAACTACAGCTCTATTTACTGAACTCTGACGTGGTGAGTTCCAGGAATGAAGAAGCTGTTGGAGGATTGACCCTGGAACAAAGTTAACATCAACAACAACAAAAAAATAGGCCAAGATAGAAAACAGAGTGGTGTGAAATAATGCATCCTGTAACTACAAAGAGAAGCACAAGTAGAGGGTGTAAGTTTTAGATATTCTGGACAAGTGTTTATCTTATTTTCATCAGTTTTCACTGCAGCCTCTTTTGTTCTCTTCTTATTCTTTCCCATCTCACCTCATTCCCACCCAAACCCCTTTACGTTGCTGTATTTCATTAATCAATAATCTGGTCCAAAGGTTTATTACTGTAAACTGGACTTGGGTACACTCCTGGTGTAAATACAGTTGAATCATCTCCTGCCAAATACTGGAACTATCTCTTGAAGCAATTACCAAAGGATGCAAAAAATATTCACTCGTTTACTTTTCTTAATATATTTTCTCCCAGGCTGCTTTTTAAGTTGGTTTGGGTTTTTTCCCCAACCAAGAAGAAGATCAGGCAAAAATACTGCTACTTGAGTGAATTTTTTTTCACTTGGTGCAAATCCAAGAGTTCATGTCCCCAAGAGTAATTATTTAACTGAACCCTTGTGACTATTTCTGTGCAAAATTAGAATTATTTTAACCTTGAATTTTTGAACCGACAATTTTAAAAAGAAGAGATCAGGTTACAGTTTGTCCCATTTCCTACTGGCAGATATGACTGAAAAACAAATTACTGTTTATCACTCTTCACACAACACGGAGGGAGAGGAGGAGGAAGCTCTCTGTTGCACACAGGAGCATAAAGTGGTTTAAAACTCTTGTGGCCTTGGGATAAATTAACTTGCAGGCAGATGTTCAGGGATGTGGGACAAACAGACTACACTACAAACTCAGACCACACACAGTTGCTCAGTCTTACCTTCTAATTTTAATCGGACATGAGCCCAACATTTTGGTCTATGGTAGGCCCAGAAAGTCTTTTATTTAAATACACGATATCCTGCATAACAACCATTGCAACTGAGTGCTTGATAGCGTTTTATGCCAAGAACTGGCTTTCTTTTATTTGTCTTTTTTATCCTTTTATTTGAATTACAAACACCATTACCTGACAGGATGCACTGAGTTGTACAAAAGACCCCAGTGGGTGACTCGCTGGTGGCCCAAGCTCATGTGAGCAACACAGAGCAGGCAAACCATTTACTTGACAGAAAACACCTTGAGATCAAATTCAGCCTCCATTTGTGACAAACTGGACACAGAGTTCTCTTCAATTATTTTAGAAATCAAAAGTACTTGCACCAGCTTGTAGAAGTTGCTATTCACCTGAGCAGAACTTGCACAATGAAGTGAAAGGGCAAAACAAGTTCTGAATTAAATTTGATTCTCCTAGTGGCACCAACTCTGCCATATTGAGCCAAAAGAAAATATCTGAAGATTGCTAAAGGCTTTGCAGGCAGAGGAGGAGGGAAACATTAAAGACCAAACAGCAACAAGATTTTCTGCATTGGTATCCACATGGAGCAGCCAATGTCAATAGAAATGATTTTTCACCAAAAGATCCAAGATGAGGCCAAAGAACAGGATAACTAGGCCAAGGTTAAAGAAACTAAGTGCCCCAAAGCTGCAATACAGTGCCTAAGCAACTCCCACTGGCTGTGACAGCAAACGTGGAGCCCCACATTTACTTCACACTGCAGCCACACAGCAAGCTTGAACTAAATACCAAATATTTAAGAATTTAAACATGTAAGTGGAGATCTTAGATAGAGAGATCTGACAGAGTAGGAGATACTGCAGTGCAGGCTCTGAGGGGTGGAGGCTGAGCATTAACAATAATCAGATTAGTACCTGATACATGCTACACATATTTTTCCATCCTACATAGTGTGTAGATATTATACACTGTGACTCAACAGCTCCAGGCAATAGACTCTTGTCAAGAAGAGCTCCCAGCAAGCCAAGTCTCCAGATAATTACCTGCTCTTACTGTGTCTATGACAACTTATTCTCAATTGCTACAGCTGAGCTGGGCCACAAACTCCCATCAGATTCCCAGGTCTGCAGTGCCATCCCACCCAGGCCTTTGCTGCAGGGCCTCACTGTGCTATGCATTCCACCTCTCCTCTAAAGAAATCAATTGCTCACTCTGTAATGTTTCCAGATCTTGATAACATCAGAGCCAAGAGATAAAACAGTCAAATCATGTGTTGCTCTATTTTCAGCGTGGAGCACCAGACACCAGGATTTCAGACCAACTCATTACTAGGTCAGCTGCTGCAGCCCCTGGTCACATGAAACAATTTATTTAAGCAAGATTATCAAAACCTGTTTGTCCTACCTTGAATGCTTCTTTTAAAAAATGCTTTGCAGCCTTCACAGGACCAGACCCCATAGTGGTATCCTGAAGCATAGTCACTGCAGACTGCACAGAAGTGGGCATCCTTTTTTGAGCCAGGATTATTTGCAATTGGGCTTGTACAGTCACTGCCATTAGTTTTTCTTTTTAATGTTTCTCTGGTAGAAAAGAAAAACATCTGTTATAGAAGAGGAAAAATTTAAACTGCACTGCAAAGGGTTTCATAATTTTTCATTGTCTTCTATTCTCTCTCTGTAGAGGCCTCATGCTCCTGAACAGAGGATAGTGTGAAACATCGTGAAGCTTTTCCTGACAAGATAATTTAAAGTATATAGTCTGATCCCAGTGATGACACACTAGAAAGATTTCAAATACTCCAAGGCATAAAACTGGACTGCTGCTGGATCAATCACATGCACCCTGGGAAAACCATATGGAATGCTGATGGGTCTTGAAGAATTATTGGGAATGTACAAGTCCAGGGATTTGTGAACCAAGGAGATTTTGCCTCTTGGGAGCTTCACATGGAAAAGCAGAACTCAGACAGCTCGGACTGACACGAGAAATGCTACAATGAACAGAGCTGCAGTTGCTTTGTACTGGTAGTAAGGCAAAATTGCAACACACACCCATTCTCAATTTCCTCCTTTACATGAGGCTTTATTCATTCAATGACATTCTGGAGACAAAAAACTGAGATGTGAATCTCAGCCTACAAGCTCAGCTCATGATGTTAGACAAAGTCTTCTGTCCAAGGTGGCATCCCATGTTGATCACTCTAATGCTAAACAAGAAGAAGCCTGAATACAAGAAGAATCGGGAAACACAACTAATAAAGTACTTTCATACATTAAAAAATTGGTGCTCTATATAAATTAGTGAGATATACACATTCCTGAAGTGTTGTAAATAATTCCAACATACAGGAGCTATTCTTCATGACTGGATTAAAATTAAAACAGGATAAAACCATGAAAAAACAGCCAATTCCTGACACCAAGATCCTGTAAACAAACACAAGAGGAAAGGAACTTAGATTATCAGTAACATTGGGTTTAGGTATAGGAAGTACATCCATTGTATCCTTTTTATCTGGACCTCATTTTCTTGCACATTGTGCTTTCAGGGTCAATACAATTTCTAGACAGAGAGAAAATAGTGTCATGTGCAAACTCTCAGCAGCTCAGAGTTTGAGAAAAGGAACAGTATATAGTCAATTTATAGGTATAAACTTAGGCACAGAGGCAGAGCTTAGGAACTCCAGAATTTTCCTCATCCCACCTTCCAGAAGGATTAGGGAGGACAAGAAAAATCAGTTGGGGTAAGACAGCAGGTAGCATGATTTATGACTTCTACAGAACAAGGGCAAGTTTAAACAGAACAGTGGAAACATGCTGAAAATGCTGTCAAAGAGGCTTTAACTAATATAATAAAATTAGATTTTGTGCTGGTTTCATGACAGGAGGCAAGGACAAACACACCCACATGCCAACCGAAAATCATCAAGTTCATAAGTTTTTGAGGAGAACGTGCTCCAATTTCCTGGTAAAAAATTTGGAAAGGAAGAAAAGGTGCTTCTCGGAGCAAATTTCAAAACAGAAAAATTAAGGTATTTGTTGTACAATTACGTTCCTGAGAGTTTTTTTTTTAATGTTAATTCATTCAGATATAGCAAGGCAGAGGAGTGTTTAGGCGTTTAACAAGCTTGGTCTTTGATTAGACACACACCTTGTTAATGGGTTGGTTAATCACTGAGTTATTTCCCTCTCTGCCATGCTGGGAAGACCAGTGAGGGTGAACTCTCCCCAAGAGTAAAAGGTCTGTATCACACGTGCCTAATATGCTGCTAATGCAAGGAGGGAAAAGCATTGCTATTCCTTCCTATCCCCCTGCATTTGGAAGCAAAAGTAATTTGGTGTTTCACATTAGTAAAAGAGGTATATTTTTAAGCTTTACTTGGGAATCATTATCCAATTGTGAGGGTCAGAAGAGGCTCAAAATCAGCTGGAGAGCCTCTCTGTGACTGATTGATATGCTGTGGAGAGCAATGTTTATTGCCCTCGATAAAGCACCGAGGTTATGGATGAAAATAAAGAAAAAGCACACACAGTAACATCTCGGTGAGGATTGTCGGTTTTTACCTCCCAGTCACGACAAGTGTTTTTAAAAAGCACTTTTTCTTTCCTTTCTTAAAAGTTTAATGACAGCCACCCTGCACACATGGAAGCTGCAAGGCTTCCTCAGACTTGTGGCAAACAGCTTGCACGCAGCGGAACCATCTGGAACAAATTCCTCCTGTGGGCCAAACAGCATCAGAGCTGCTCGCCTGTGACAGCTGCAGCCTCGCACCAGGAGGCTCAAACCCCATCAGTTTGTCACTGCTGTCTCTGAGGACAACAGACCCTGCAAACAGTCAGGGCTTTCAGGTAGACATCCCATACCCCGAGACTCTCCTGCTCCGAGAGTGTTTCCACACAAAGGGCAATCCAGAGAGGGCAGCTCACATGTGGGTAGAGACCCCATCCCAGCTGCTGTAGGACTGGGGCACCCCAGGATGGCTCAGCAGAGGAATGAGCTGCCAGGTCCTGCAGGTGAGCTGGAAGTGGCTGGATGGATGCCCACAATGCTCCAAAGGATGCAGGAAAATAGGGGATGTACCCTGGCTACCGAGGAACCACACAGTGAAAGATTTATCTCTTTACACCTCCTAGTACTCCTCTCTATTTTATGATTGTGGTTTCTATTTTGGGATACTACCTTTCTCAAAAAGAATTAAGACTTCACTGAAAGTATTAAGTCAGTGATTTTCTCCTGGTCATCCTTCTACTCTGAGCAACCTGGTCTAAGGGAAGGTGTCCCTGACCACAGCAGGGGGATTGGAACTAGATGGTCTTTAAGACCCCTTTCAATTCAAACCATTCTGTGAAAAAGAGGTTATACTCCAGATTTTCTTGATTTCTCTTCAAGTTAGGTCATCATCAGCTGCATGAGCAATACTCCTTATATATCTATACAAACAGCTGATGACTTATTTATTTAAACTCCAGCGGGACAGGTTTGGCTTCCCTTCTGTCTGTTGTAGAGAGGGCACTGCAGGGCATCAAACAGGGTGCTCCTGCTCCTGGGTTATTCCAGCTGCTGTCCCAACATCTGGACAGCTTGAAACACCAACCTTCCCAGGGCTGTCAAAGTTTTGGAACCTTAACCAAAGTGGAAAGAATTTGGATGTTACCCCTGCTCACATCAAAGCTGCTTGGGGAATTCTTCTGTATGTAAGTGCTACCCAAAGAGTCTTTCCCAATCCACACACCTACACTGAGAGCATATTTGCACTCCAGAACTGCATAAAGCCCACCCATTGCAGAAGGAATGTGGGTAGTCTCAAAAATAGCACAAATCCTTTATTAACCATTGAACTGAAACTGTTGCCAGGACACATTATTTTTCATACTCCAAATGAGTGCTGAAGTTAAATAAGGAGGCCTATGAATAAACATACAGCTGCTGAAGCAGGAACAGCACCTGCACGCCCTGAGCTTTTATCCATCCAACAGGTGTTGTGCCCATGAATGGAGCAATTCCATCAGGTGATGCTCCATGTGCTGATTAGGGTTTGCAATATGAGTAAACATGCAGAACAAGAATGTGTTTTTGCAAACAGACTTTCTTGTCTGCTGAAAATTTAGCCTGTGACTCTGCTCTTCACAACAACTTTACAGAATCAGTTGGGAACAGCAGCAAGAAACAAAGGCTTTTTCAGCAGCAGCCCCCTTTTAACGTGATGCATGCTGCTGTGTGACTGTTTATACTAAAACCAAAAAGCAAAGAAAATATTTCCCTTGAATTTCAAGTTAACAAAAAGCCTTCACATCTATTAGAAGCAGTAAAAAAATAATCTGGACAAAAAGGAATTCAAACAACATTGCATGAAAAGGCAAAAAGAGTGAACCTTTACCTCTCACTCAAAGGACTTTATTTGCCAGAGCAAAACTAATTTTATTACGCAGAATAGTACCTAGCAGTCTTGAACTTTTGTTTACACAATGTAAACTTCTCCTGCACTGAAGGTATTTGTAATGCTTCATGCTGGTGTATAGCACTCCAAGGAGGTATTGAAAATAATCTCATTTCAGAAGTTACATTAAAAACAAACAAAACCCCTGAACTGATTCGGTGTCTCGTGGAGATTTTTTGCCATTGTTTTGTTTTTCAGAGGGACCAACACATAGAATTCAAATATAAAAAGAAAAGACTTGAGCTAAGGAAACTGTAAATAATATCCAGCCAAGTTAGAAAGCAGCAAGCAGCACTGACCTGCTCCCGGGCAGCACTGGCTCCATCGGTCGTGCCTCGCACCACAGGCTCTTGGGCTGCTCTGCATACAGCAGGGAGGACTGGCAGTGCAGTGTCAGAGGGGACAGATGGCCAGGAGCAGACCACAGCGCACTGGGGCTGGAGGTTTGCCTCGCAGTCACGCTCTCTGGATCCCCAAAATTGCTGGCAATGTTGTAATTCACCATAGCAGGGCTGCAGAATGCCATTGCGGAATATTCATGCCTGTTTTCCATGTAAGATGAGGGAAGGTAGACTGGACTGTGTTCTGCTGTCAGTGTGGACTGATTGCAGCTGTAGGGAACTGGAGAGATGACACCAGCAGGTGAATTTTTAATTTCTGTTTTATTGCATCCAATATCCTGAAGTGGCAGCAACTGAGAAAAGTCCTTGTGAGAAGATGTGCACAGGGACATTTTGAAGCAAGATTGAAGAGTGCTGTTTAAATTTTCATCCTAAGATGATAAAGAATTTAAAAAAAAAAAGAATTAAAAAGTAAGAAAGCTCTGCATTAAGTTTTTTCTATAAAAGTAAAAAGGAACCAGTAAAACAGAAAACATAAAAACGTCTCATTAAAACAGATCACAAACCAAATGCACGTAAATAGTCGATGTACAAATTTACTACCTTTAAGAAAAAAAAAGCTTTCTAGAATACCCTTAAAAATAAAGGCTAAAACACACATTGAGTTCAGACTCCCTTAAAAAATAATAATAATTTTAAGAAGAAAACTATTTGAGGCCTGCCTGAAACAAAGATGAAGGTGACAACTTGGATCTTAATAGGGGCTACAACCAGGGTAAAACTGCTCTATATCAGAGACAAAATTACCCTGAGATCCACAGCTATGGAGGAGAAATCAATTCTCTTTATAACAACTCACCATCTCCTGCTGTAACTGCACTACAGCCTTCAGCCTTGTACTCCAGGGTGCTCCCTTTTCCATCACAAACATGTCACAGCAGGTATTTTGAAAACAGACAGACACACATACATGCATATCCCCTATACCTTCCAAATCCAGAGCTCCACTGCACATCCCTCTACACAGAGGAGGAGGACAGGTAGTGGATGTCAGCAAGCAGTGCAACTTCATCTCTGAGAGGTCCCTGGATACGGCACCTCTGAACAGAGCCATTAGAAAAGTAGAAGTCATAAAATGCAGATATTTCCAAAGCTGACAACACGAGTGATTTAATGAGGTCCAGAAGTTTTATAATTTCCTGCCACTCTCCATCCTCATCCCAGCTACTCCCCGTCCTTTCTCCCATCTGACTCACTATCAAAACAAAGACCTTAAATTGCCCACAGTAAATACTCTTTGCCAGATTCAGGGATATACAAGTTATTTAAGAGAGAAAAGAATTCTGAAAAGAAAAAAAAAAGCCCACCAAAATTATCCTCCTAAGACAGACCCCTGTCCTAGAAGCATTATTTTACTGTAGCGTTTAAAAACATTTTTTTCTTTATTCTTCACTAAGACTTTCATCTGCAATTCATTCCAGCTCTGAAGACAGACCTAGTTTGCAATTCAAAACAATTCTCTATCCAAAATAGCAAGTTCCAGCCCCCTGAACTGATATTACGATGTACTTTTACATATGGTAATAAGATCCTAACATGAAAAACCACAGAATAACTAAACATTCACCCTCAGCTTTGCTATTCCACAAGTGGCCAAGGTATAGATGCTGAATGTTCTTACCTTTTTTTGCCTCACATGACCATAAAGCAAGATGAGGAAGATTCAAGCACAGGTTTGTTGAAGTACCAGCAACCTCCCTGTCCCCAAAGTTCTCAGCCAGATGGCATTTCTAGTATGCCACCTTGGGGCTTTGATATGTTTTTCTCCTCTAGGGTGAGGACTGAGAGTAGAAGCATTAACAAAAAATGTAAGAGATAGTCTTTTTTACTAAAATGGATAGTTGAGAGTCCATCCTTCCTCCTCACTCTGCACTCTGGCGATGAGACTGAAGATATATGTAGAAATAACCAGAAACTCATTTAAATCAGCTCAGGCACTTTAGACCCAGCTGCTGTTTTTTCCTTTGTGGGAAACAGGAAAATGAGATATCTCAGCAGCTGTTTGTGTCCAGCAGTTCTTGGACTGGAGCTCCAGAGCAGTCAAAGCAGGGGATTCAGACCTCACTCCTCACACAACCTACACACTTCGTCTGCCCCCACCAGATGCTTCACAGCCCCCTCTAGGAAAAAACAGGCATTGTGCAAGCAAACTTCACTGCAAAAAGAACACTGACAAACCCAAAGGTGCTTTCACTCCCAGATTATGGGGCGGATAATTTTTTAGAAGCAAATGATGGAACAAAAAAAATTTTCTTAGGAGTATTTTCAGGGGTTACTGCGAGTAGGCCCAGTGAGCACACTGGATTCAACACACATTTAAAGATTCAGAGTAAGCAAAGCTGTATTCCCCTTGCAGTCTCAGAGGCTGCAGCTATTCAGGGTGAGCATGAACGCTCTGCCAGAGGATCTGGAACGTCCAGCAAAAGCTGTCTGTGCTCACTTTGTCCCTCTGCCTCCTCTGGAAGGGTTCACTGTGCAGGGGAACCCCAAACCCTTCGGAGAGAAGGACCTGAGCAGAATTACAGCAACATCTCTGTTACAGTCAGCTAGAGACATGCTGCTGTGACAGCTTTTGCAGTAGGCAAGTGGTTGTGTAGTTTCCCTCAGCATTTAGCAAATAAATGCATGTACACTGTAGAAACAGAAAGAACACAGAGCTGCTACAACGAAATTTTATGAACAGAAATCAGCTGAGATTTGAGTCATGTTTTTCTGCAGAGGGAATCCACTAGTGTGTGCGTGCAGGGTAACTGCCTGTTTAGCAGAAGGTGGTAGTGTCTCCAAAGGGCAACACATAGTATTTAGAAACATACACAGAAGTTACCAGAAGCAAGAGCGAAGCTTGTTTTAGGGGTAGGAGTTCACACAAGCACAAGAAGTCAGTACAGACTTCCTGAAAAACACACTGCTCATGACTTATTTACAGCAGAAGGAGAGTCTGGGGTCCAGCAGGTTAAAGAAAACTGTACTCATGGTCTTCAGCAGGCTGTAATGTAGTGAAAAAGTAACAGCATTGACCTGAGATAATTAACTTGGGTAGCAGAAATAGTTTAGCTACAGTAGACTATGGATCTACATGACATCACATTGATCACGTCCCTTTACACCCAGAGAATTTAAAATGGGAAGCCCAGAGCCTCACAAATAAAGTGAAACTGCTGAAATTATCCATTGTTGCTCAGAAGGTCCTAAAAATTGGCTGCTGGACTGTGAAGTTGTGTGTCTCAAAGAAGGACTGAAGATTGAGGGAAACAGATCTCAAGATCTGAGATTTGAGAAAGCAAACACACAAACACCAGTACCTCAGAAGGAAGCACGACCACATTTCATACAAGGATTTCAAAAAGTAGTGCAATAGGCTATTAAATTTCTTCCATCCTGGTATAATGTCCTCATATCTTAAACACTACTCACTAAACAGAAATTAACTACTTCCTAAAGTGAACTTCTATCCCAACACTCCCTCTTCCTCTGAAGAAGGATTTTAAAAGCAAGATTAAATGATAAAGTACATTATTTAGATGCAGTCTCTCAGCTCAGCACTAGATTTGTGCCAGACACAGAAACAAAACAGGTGTCTATTATTTTTATACTCCAGTCTCCTGGGAGTCTGCAAATGTTTCAATCCACTGAAGTCAGCTTAGCTTAGCAAGATATTCAACAACTGAAATGCCATTAATTAAGTAAACAACAGCCATTCTGGCCAGTTCCTTGAGTAACACTTACCATTCACAAACCTAAGACACTACGGGCAGGATTCACTTCTGACATAAAACAGCTTCATTAGCTCCAGTACCCGGAGGATGACACCACTATCCATGAGGATGTAGGGAAAAGAAGGAATGTTATCAATGTTTTCCACCAAAAAAAAAAAAAAAAAAAAAAAAAAATTAGGTTCCTTGTCTTTGAATAACTCTACAACAACTGAATGTATCCTGAGAGCCACCATGCAAGACACACCAGATGAGGCACAAGAACTGGTTTAGATGTCATAGTCAAATAGACACATGGGTAAATAATTAAGCCATCTGACGTATTTCAGCAAACTCAAAAGCCACTTATTGCACATTACCTATACCAAGTACCTCTTTAAAAGGCTTGTGTGAAAAAAACTAATTTGATTTTTGTTTGGTTGTTTGTTTTTTTTTTTAGTTTTGGAAAGTGGAAAAGTAGGTAGAGAGGGCAGGGTGCCTGCTTGGGAACATAATACAAGAGCTTTTCCTAGAAAAGTACAACACTTCAAAAAGTAAAGGGAGTGATGGATGTTCTCAGGCACGCCTCCATCAACATGCACTACAACATGCTTAGAACTTTATATATACATTGAGTAAAGATTTTTTGCAATAGAGAATAAAGATGACCTTTTTCTCTGCTAGGCTTAAACTGAAGTGCAATCATTCTGCCTTTGGGTTTAATAGAGGTGATTCAGCAAGCGTGCATTCCACCACCCCACAGCCAAATATCCTCAGCCATCTTGCAGAGCGTGATATTAATATTCTGTTAAGTTACATTTTACACAACCCACTGCAACAATAAACTGAATCATCTTCTGGAAAAGTGATTGTTAAAGGAAAGTCATTCCTGATGCGTAAGGTGATACTCATGCTCCAGGTTTTGTGAAAAATTTATTACTCATTAAACACAGCAGTGCTAGATATTGCTAACAGAAGGCAGACAAGTAAACAAGTTCATTATTTCCTGAGAAGGACTGGATGCAACAAGTAGGGGGAGAAAGGGAAGCAAAATGCAAACACAGCTATCTGTCCAGACTTCAGATATTGTGCTCATTCCTCCAAAATTAATAACCTGTCCTCAATGACATCAAGACCTTCTCTGAAGAAAACACTGCAGCTCTAAATCACACAGGAAAGAATACTTTGAAATAAGCAAAACGAGCACTCTTTACCCTGTATTAGCCTTTGAGTTACTCAGGACACTGACAACTCCTAGATTATTGTAAACATTTGTAACTACATTTCAGGGCTCAATGAATATGACATGGGAGCAGCAAAGGAACTGGATTTGCTCCACTAGAGGAATTCACGACTTCAGTCTTCTACCCCCTGAAGTGGAGTTACAAAGACAAGAAATCCAGACTCTTTTTACAGAAAGTGCACAAGTCAGGACAAGAGATCACAGTCACAAGCCGAAGACAAGGAAATTCCAGTGGAGCATGGGAAAAATTCTCCACAGTGAGAATTAAGTACAGGAATAGGATGCTCAGAAAGGCTGTGAAATCCCTATCTTTGGAGACATTTAAAAAAAGACTCACTTTGAGCAGGATTCTGCATTAGTTGCTCTCTAGATTTCCCTTCCCACCTTCCCATTACTGGAGGCATTCATAGCAGAAGAAATTCCATTTTACCTGTGCTGGAAAGAGTGAGGCATATCAAAGGACCATGGATACTGGCCAATTTGTCACCTTTGTTTAAGAAGATGAGAGCTGTGGGTCCTGCCCGAAGACAACTAACATTTGACTCTTCATGATGCACAAAACCAGCTGCCTTGCATGCACTACAATGGGATTAGTTCAACAGAAGGTATCCATAGAACTGCAAAGTATTTTCAGATCTCAGTTCAAACTGGAGTTAAGGTTGACTTTACTAGTTTTTAGCTTTTGAATTTGCAGACCATAAAAATGTTACCAGACATGAGAGTGGATTTAAGCTTTCTATGATTTGCCTCTCTTAAGCGTGTTTCATAGACTTAGGGTTTCAGACACCAGAAATGAAAAGCCACTGTCCTGCTCAAGAATACAAATGCAAACTGAGACAGTTCCTTTACTCTCCATGTAATTATTTCAAAGCACAGTGTGGACTTTTTGATCAAAAAGAATATTTGCATTTCAGCATGAAAATTTTAGTGTGTTCCATTACAAAAGAAACATCTATTAAAACTATGACACAAGCAACAATTACAAGGATCTATCTGATGATTTTGTAATCATGCTTCAATCCGCAGCAGTAGCGTGGCAGAAGCCAGTACACAGAATTGCACCCTTGTCCACTGAGAACTTCATTATTAAAAAAAAACAACTCCCTCTGATGCAAGAAAGGGCGGGGAAGAACAGCACAGGGATTTAGATTTTCATGGAGCTGGGATGTGCATCTGTATCCAGCATCTCTAAAGCACACTTGGGTCTCTCAGCACATACCAATAATGAAGCTAATTCTAAAAAAATTATTCTTGATTGCCAGACCATAGCTCTGTCCCAACAGCATGGAATACACCAGTGCCTTGGATCCTGGAAGAATTAATTCCTTCAATCACCATTTCTCTCTCAATGACAGTGTCCTAGAACAAATGTACATGGAGTGGCCTTCCTCCACTCCATTCCTTTCTGGTTATTTGCAAAGTGTGTATTCGTAGAATCATAACTGAATCTATGAATGGCTGGGGTTGGAAGGGACCTTAAAGATCACCTAGTTCCAACCTCCCCAGCCATGGACACATTCTGTGAGACCAAGCTGCTCAGAACTCAATCCAACCTGGCTTTGAACACTCCCAGGGATAGGGCATCCACAGCTTCTCTAGGCACCCTGTGGCCGTGGCTCACCACCCTCACAGTAAAGAATTTCTTCCTAACATCCAATCTAAACCTGCTCCCTTTCAGTTTGAAGCCATTCCCCTTTGTCCTATCACTACACATGCTCGTAACAAGTCACTCTCCAGCTCTCTTGGAGCCCCTTTAGCTACTGGAAGGTACTGGAGTTTTCTCTTCTCCAGGCTGAACAACCCCAGCTCTCCCAGCCTGTGTTCACATGAGAAATGCTCCAACCCTCTGATGAATTTCATGGCCTCCTCTGGACTCACTGAATCTTATGTTCTTCGTCCATCTTACGTTGAGGGTCCCAGAGATGGATGCAGCACTCCAGGTGGGCATTCACAAGAGCAGAACAGAGACTGCACCACAGGGCTTGGTGCTGTCAGCAAACTTGCAGGGGGGGCCCTAGATCCCACTGCCCATGTCACCAACAAAGATGTTGGATAATTCTAGTCTGCTGAGAAGCAGAGTGCCACGCTCAATCCTCTGCCCTCAGCAAGGGAAAAAACATATGGATAAAATACCTCGTTTTACCCAGCAGAATTTTACACAGCCTGGAGGGTTACTGAATAACTCTCTTGTTATTGGCAGGGTATGGACATGAACTGGCACAGGGGCTGAGATGTTTCCACTCAAGTCAAGTTCCTTCTCTTTACTCTTACAACAAATCCACGTCTCTTGTATTATAAATAAATTTGGGACTGAAAATTCCACCTCATTTATTCCTTTTTCCCCACAGCAGTTTCCCCACTCAGGTCTGTGAGGATACACAGCAGCATGCAGAGAGCAGAGCCTGCAGCAATGCACTCATGCCAGACAGAAATTTGAGAGGAAAGGGATGGTGGCTAAAAAAAGTCAATAAGTGAAGAAAAACAAGTAAATCAGGCAATAGGGATAGAGCAGGAATTGAAAATTCCTGCATTCTCAGGGGAGATACTATCTTGTTTTCTGCTGAAAGCAGAGACTTTCCCTGGCAGCAGCTGTCCTTCACTAGGCATAAAGACCTGTGATAAAATTAGAAGTCCTTTGGCCAATGGACAAAAGAGTAAAGTGATTACTGCCCCTAAAACCTGCCCCCTGGCAATCTATAGTCAGCAAGTCTGATGTTGGGTAGACAAGTGGGACACAGCCCCAAATGATGTGAACTCATTTATTTCTGCAGTTCATGCTCTACCACCCCGGCAGATGTGACCTGCCATAGCTCCAAGAGGCAGGGTGGGAGTTTGTGTTTGGCACGTGTGTCAGGAAATACAGGATTCAGTGCTCCTGGCTAAGCAGACACGAGGCATTGACTTTCCCTTGAGCATGCCGTGCCTCAGGCTCCTCAAATGACCTCTTGTTTTGCGAGGCTGAGAAGTAATGGTGATAACCAGAGCTGTCTTTGGCAAAAGAAAACCTTCCTTGAAGAAATCAGTTGTCAGGGAATGATTTTTTCAGATCTCAGTGACCTAAAGAGTGAAGAAAAATCAGTGGACTTTTTCCTGTCAGAACAATTTGCAATATGCCTTATTCCACTTTCTCCTCCCTCAAATAAAATTGTGTCGTTTACTGTGGGTTTTTTCCATACAGCCTCTTTACTATGCAAATTATTCATGCTATAGGATTAATTTAGGTAGCCAAAGAGTAAATAAAAAAGTGCAAATTTTGTCTTTTTACTTATTCAAGTTTTATGATTAATCTTTTCTATAATGGTATAGAAATGAAATCTGTGTATGAATATGTACAAAATGCAGAAGTCATTTGGCTGTTTTTCTGGTTTTAGCTATAATAAATTGATTTTCTTACTGGAACTTCTGTAAAAGACTATTCTAATTGCATTAATTTTGTTGTGCATCTTCATATTAACAGCAATTTTATTCTAACCTCTTTAAAATTAAGTTTTTTTGATGCAGTTTTTTCATACCTGATTTTTGATGGCTTAAAAAATAAGCACCAAATAAATGAGTCATTATGCCTTTACTTTTTCTCCCCCATCACTAATTCACTGAAAGAGCACAGAAACCATGGCATTGCTTATTCCTGCCTTTCAAGCTGTGAAACACTCTTACAATGCTGCATGAAATTCCAGGTCTGATATGTGTAACACCATCCACAGGTAACAAAAGTTTGTGTATATGTTTTAGTCCCTTAAACAAAGAAAGCTGTTCTAGATTTGTCTCATCATTGACCTAGACATGAAAACCTGCCTTTTATTGTGAGTAAAATCCTGTCTCAGCCGAGTCAGAATTTTGTTGACGATTCTCACAGATGGACATTTGTATAACACACTAATTAAGACAAAACTGTATTGTTCTCACAGTTTTATTAAAATGAAATCTGAGAAATTATCCTGGGATTTCTGCTTGCTGAGCTCCTTATGTCCTGTCTCTCAAGGAATGGACCAGCAAACTCTTTTATGGGAATATTTCTTGCTGCTAGCAAAAGCATGCTGCAGATAACTGAAGAAGAGCACAGTAAAATAGTGGATATAAAATCTGGTCAGCCCCCTGGGTCACCATCCCCTGTCACTGTAACCTCTTTGCTACTTTCACCTTTAAGCCAATATTCAAGAACCAGGACTAAAACTAAGAGTATTTAAAAAGATCATATACTAACTGGATTTATAGTCGTTTTAATTAATATATTTTAATCCATTCTTTATCAGAACATCATTATAGACACTCACACTGTCCGACTTATTGAAGACAATTCTGCAGTTGTAACATTTTAAGGACACCTCTAAAACTATGAGCATTTTCTTCCTGTGATATTTAAAGTTTTTCAGGTTATCAGCAAACAAATTCTCAAGGATTTAAAATAGTTTGTGTGTTTCCACTTTCTCTAGCAACACTTGAAGCTCCATTTACTGATTCTCGTTTACAGCACTGAAGAGATAAACTGCAAAGAAGCGTCAGATTTGCTCCATCCCTTTAGGTCCAAAATTTTCATTGTTATTTCTCCTTTGAAAGCCTGAGGAAGCTCAGCTGTTCACTTCCACAGACACGGAGTTACCAGCCTGAGAATGAAGACACTACAGCTGTCTTCCACTAACACTGAGTTACAGTCACTGTGTCTGCAGAGTATGAGTTACATCTTATTTAAAAAGGTGCAGGAAAGTTCAGAAAGGAAAGAAAAAAAGGAGGACAGCCACAGAGGAGTGATTCTGTTCTTGAACTTCAATCACAAACAGAAAGAAGGATTTTAAAAAAGTTCTCAAATTGCAAATAGAAGTTCTAAAGCTTTAAATCAGAAATACAACATGTATTTGTTGCTTCAGTAAAAGCACCCGTCTTAGAACTCTCCCCCCTTGTGGGGACAACAGACGAGCAAGTGATTTCAAGGATATGGATGAGGAAACACATTGCTGGTAACACTGAGCACATCAGAAGCAAATGGTAACTGACTTTATGTTCAAAAGCAGTTTCTCATGCAACCCATAATCATATCAAAACTTTCTCTACACACAAATGGTAATTGTGCATCATTCTCCATATGACAAGGCTGAACCCTTTCCCACAAAGAAATAGCACATTTACCGACCATTCTAAGGGATAAACTGCACAATTTGCTGTTTATCCCATCCTCTCTCCAGACCGAAATTTATTTTCTCTAATAAAACCTTGGCTACAAAGCATCCAAGATTAAAGACCAGATCATTCTTGCCATTGCTAGCCAAAAGTCTTTTACGAGCATTCAGGCAAAGGTTCTGATGGGTTTGATGAAGATTTACACATGTGCTGTCCAATCTTTAGTTATTGTTAAATAAACATTTTAGCAGTGCCAAAAGCAAACTTAAAAAACAGGTTTGTATCTCATTGTCTAATTAGGAAGATCCTCCTTAAAGCTGAAGATGTTATTAAAACAGTGTAAATCACGGACTTCAATGGGAAAACTACTTCAGAACTGTAAGAACAAAACCTGAGACATTTATCAGTGAGAGACTTGAAATTTCAAAAGTCAAGTCAAGTCAATGAGGAGACCTAGAGTAACCCCAATTTGCTTTGGATCAGATGATACCAATTACTGTGATGCTAGGAAGAGGCATTTACCTTTTATTAGTATATTTACCTGTGGAATTTCCCAAAAACCTTAAAAAGCCAATCTCCTAAATATGTTCCAAAATACTCTTTCTGCTCTCAGTGCAGCAATCCTATTCTAATAAGATTCTTAAACCATAAACCTAAAATATAGCAAACTTCCATCATTTTCTCTGTATCCACAAATATTTAAAAAAACCCAAGCTTATTGAATGATCACTTAATCTGCATAAACTGTTAGACTTTAAGAACAAATTTACACTGGAACCAAAATTAAAACTCTCGATAATTTAACTATCTCATTTCACTCACAGAGGCTATTTTCATAAATCCAGAAACTATCAATTGCAGAGCTTTGGCAACATTTACAATAATAAATATTTCATTCAATATAGCACGTACCTGATTGACACTGAATGGGGTTTCTGCTCTTTATAAATGCTCTGACAGCATTACATGTCAGCAAGATTTTCTCACAGCAATTCTGGATTTGTTTTCCTTCTTTCCTTTATCTCTGATTCTAAAGCAGCTGTGCCCACCACCACTTAGTCATCAGATCTCAAATATGAATCTTTCCAAAGCAATGTGGTGCCTGCTCATCAGTGCAAGGTTACAGGGATACTATCAGTGTTTCCTTTCCCTGTGAAGGCAAGACCTAAACAGAAGTTCCTCCTCCTCCTTTCTGACATAACAAGCCTCTGAATTTGTCGTTCAATGCAGTTAAGGCTCTTACATGATGGAATCATTTTATAAGCCAAGCATTCTCATATGTAGCACAGAAATCTGAAGGTTAATTAACCAGCAATTTCTGGCACCAAACACTGAGGTTTTTAAAAGGCTAAATCAAACTTTTTATATCTTTGTCACAGGAAAACCTGAAACATAATTAACATTTGCTCTGAAGCAGAAATGTACTCATCTTAGACATTTTGGGCAGCACAATAAATAAACTCCTTTGGCATTGTTTTTTAATACCAGATGCATAAACACAGACGAGGGAGGTTTATTTTTCTTTAATGTAACTACATTCATTTCCAAGAAAAGAAAATTAACTGCAACCCATTTGGGGTAATATCTTTCTTTTACTGCATGTAATGGTTTAACCCCAGCCTGCAACTAAGCACCACACAGCCACTCACACACTTGCCCTCAGTGAGATGGGGGAGAGAATTGGAAGAATAAAGTGAGAAAACTTGTGGGTTGAAATAAAAACAGTTGAATAGGTAAGGCAAAGTCTCCCACACAGGCAAAGCAAAACAAGGAATTCATTCATCACTTTCCATGGGCAGGCAGGAAAGGAGGGCTACATCACATCTAACAGTGACTGGGGAAGACAAATGCCATCATTCCAAACACCCCCCTGCTTCCTTCCTCTTCCCCCAGTTTTATATGCTGAGCATGACACCCTGTGGTCTGGAATATACCTTTGGTCAGCTGAGGTCAGCTGTCCGAGCTGTGTCCCTTCCCAGCTTCCTGTGCAGCCCCAGTTTCCTCACTGATGGGGTGCTGAGAAGCTTGGATTCTGTGTTAGAACTATTCAGTGATAATCAAATCATCCCTCAGTTATCAACACTCTTTCCAGCAAAAATCCAAACCACAGCCCCATACCAGCTACTACGAAGAAAATTAACTCCACCCCAGCCCAAACCAGCACACTCTCCACTTCTTATCCCATCCCGTTTACATCATGCTCAGGTCCTACACACCATCATTACCCATCCTCATTCCCATTGTTTGATATATTTCACAGATAACATTCCCTTGGTCTGTGGACCACCCCTGTGACGTATCTGTAAAACACCCATAAATGACCACAAGCCTCCACAAAATGCCCAAAGGGCTCATTTAGCCCACAAGTTTGTGCTCCATCTGTTATGGTGATCACTCAGGACACAAGAGGTGCTGTTTGTGTGGAGTTACCAGACACCAAAGGCAGCTCAGGTCAGGCAGGTGTTTGCTGCAGTTGTAGGGATTGTCCTCCACTGGTTCTGGTGGCACCTGCTATAGCAATTCCCATAACAAGCAACTCAAGTCATGGATTACAAAAACTGAAAGGTATTTCCACTACCATCTCCACTCCTGATCCCTTTGAGTGAGGTTTTATGATTTAACATTGCAATGGACTCCTGCCTTCGTTCCTGCTGCAGCTTGCACTTATCCACAAGCTGCAGTCACTTAGGGTTGGACCTGCTCCAAGTGAAAGTGCTTCAGCTTGATTTCATGCACAGCCACTGATTCTGCAAGACATCCCTTCTCCAGTATGGATGCATCTTTGGGCCACAATTCCTTCACAGGTGCAGCTGCTGTGGCACAGACATAACCATGGCCACAGGTGCTTTGAAAGGACCTGCTCTGGCAAAGGGCTTATCCATGGCCATGGCCACATTGGAGTGTCCTGCTCCCATGTGGATTCATCCAGAGGTCACTGTCCTTTTGACTTGAGCTCACGTTGGAGTTCCAGCCTGTCCAGTGCAGCATCAGCACAGGGACAGTGGCGATGGCCCCATCACCTGCCAGCCCATGAGCATTGCTGTGGCCGTTCCCAGGATATTCCCAGGCAATGCAGAGGGAGGCAATCACCACCTCGGCACTACAGCAGCAGCCAGGGCACAGAGCAGCCACTAAGGAGCACCAGATGCTAATACATGGTCAGGCAAGTGAGCCAAATCAATAGCTAAACAGCATTGACCACTATAAATTCGATTTAGCACATCCCAACACTGCCCAGCTGCTCACTCCCTCCTCCCTGGTGGGACTGGGGAGCAAATCAGAAGGGTAAAAGTGAGAAAACTTGTGGGTTGAGATAAAGACAGTTGAATAGGCAAAGCAAAACCCACACACACAAGCAAAGCAAAACAAGGAATTCATTCATCACTTCCAATGGGCAGGCATTCATTACGTGTAACAGTGACTGGGGAAGAAAAACACATCACTCCAAACATCCCCCTTCCTTCTCCTTCCTCAACTTTATATGCAGAGCATGACACTGTATGGTCCAGAATATCCCTCTGATCACTTGGGGTCAGCTTTCCCTGCTCTGTCTCCTCCCAGTTTCTCCCACATCCCCAGGCTGTTCACTGGTGGGGTGAGAAGCAGGAAAGGCCTTGAGGCTGTGCAGTGAAAAACCTCTTCTCAACAAGAACTGAAACATCCATGAATTATCAGCACTGTTTCCAGCACAAATTCAAAGCATAGCCCATGCTAGCTGTTGTGAAGAAAAATTACTCTACCCCAGCCAAAACCAGTATACTGAGTTAGCATTTACCAAAAAAAAACACAAAACCAAAAGCAGACAAAAAAAAATCGTAAAAATTGAACACAGGCAGCAAGGCCCATTTCTCAATTATCCATTGCCATGTCTTTCAAAATGCTTGATTAGTGGCAAAGCATTAATCTAATTTACTCAAGAGAAATTAACATGCTTATAAATCTGCTTGGATAAAGCCTCATGTTATTCATCTTTGGATTTTGGATCCCCAAACACCTTCAAGTCTACACAACTTTCCAAAACTACTTGACAGAATTGGGAGCTAAAACAGCTCTGCCCCCTTTGCTATCAACAGCTCCTCTGCAAGCACAGCCAGGACCAAACCAAGGTAATATTATTGTCCACTCAGTCAGCCCTTCCTATAATTACTTTATGCTAATGCAATTTTTCTCAGTATCAGGTTTGTCTCTACCTTGTTTCTCTGTGCTTTCCTTGAGCCTCCTTGTCTCCTCTCATTACTATTTTGCAAGTCCAAACACTGCTGCTTTTAATTTGAATTTCCTTTTGTTTTAACAGATAAAGCCTTTTGCAAGCTACAGGGAATTTAAATGCCAGTGCTTTTTGATTATGAGCTCTTATATGGAGTGTGACCTGTGTCTGTGCAATCTTATTTATGTCTAGGGACAAGGTCACGTTCCCTGCCACCCTCAGGGCTAATGGGACAGATAATAAAGGTTTTCTGCTAAACACTATGGAAGTGCACCTTAGTTTTTTGCACATGTGGGGCTGCATTCCCCCCATATCCTGACATAGCCCCTCAACAATCTGTACCAGACCCTGGTCCTGCAAGTCTTTTACTCTAAATACCTGGGTACCAAATAAGCATTGGGACCAGCTTATTTGCAGCTTATTAACCAGCAGAAGTGGTTACCTGTGGATTGTATCTTTCCTCCCCATTCAGATCTTCACTCAGTTAGGTGCCACAGCTGTTTTGGGTAATATAAACAAAACCCTTCAATTAAGGAAAATTTAGATTGTTTTAAAGACTTTATGTGTTAGATAACCAAATCGAATGAACAGTAACTAGATAAATGATCAGAACAGGTTGGCAGCAGACAAAGAAAAATAAGTCAAGTTATCTTCTCTCTCTTTTATATATAGATATAATGTAAATTAATATTTTCTAAAACAATATAAAATGAAGGCCTTTAATTAATGTATTTTCCACTTAGGTTTTTTTTGGGGGGGGAGTTGTCAAAATAGGAGTTTCCACACATAGGAAGGGATGATAAAACTCCAAGCTGCAGCAGTTTGTAAGTGGAGTAGCACCTGCCTAGCAGACATGGGGAGCAGCTACAAGGAGCCTTGAGGCAATACAAAAGAAAAAAATAATCCAAATCAGATGTAGTTCAGGATGTTGCACTCCCCTGTGTGTCCAAGTACATGAAGGAAAATACATTAGTGCCAACAGACTCAAAAAGCAGTTCCTTTAGACAAAGGTGGTATGGAGAATAAAATGGGTAAATTTACCTACTTGATAACACAGGCCCATCCCTGATGACTGGCTTGTCCTAGACAGAGAAAGTTACTTACGTCATTGTCACCTAAAATTACTGAAGGCTGAGCAGCTCCTGGGACCACAGCACACACAGGCCTATTCTATGGTGTGTGCTGTCCATAAAATCCCCAGAAAAACACTGAGTTTTCTCCTTAGCACTCCCACTATATTTAGCACCCCAGGTCTCACAGCCACAACTTGGCTGTCCAGCAAATTCACGCTATGTAAGTAATTTGAAGAGTGGCTTAACTTGAGGATTCACCTAACAAAGAACATTTTTACCACCTCTCACAAGTTGTAGAGGTGTTATAGTAAAAGGATCATTCTGAAGGAGGAGTGAAGAAGCAGGGCCAGAGCAGAACTGCAGAAAGAATCTTCTTGGACACTGTTCATCAGTGGTTACAGGTTCTTACATACCTCATTAAATTGCTGTGGCACTCTCCTTAAGGACTCTTGCTGATAGCTGTAAAAAAGCTCCACGTTTATCTCACAGATATATATAAAATGAAGTAGATTTTAAGAAAAAGAAGGATGTAATATTAAATTTCCAGAGATAAATGACACAATTATGCCTAAAAGGATTTGAAGGAAACTACCCATCCCTGTGTTATCTTGCGCAAAGGTATATTCTCCTCATCCCCTGTGAGTACCCAGTGGGTGAATAACTTGCTTCGCTACCACAGCTTCTACCCCAGTACCACACAGAAGAAAACAACTGAAGTTTTAAATTCTTTAAATATTAAATTATTGCAACATTCATTAGGATTGAAGATTGCTGCAGTATTTTATTCTCTTTTCAATTAGTTGCAGTCTTGGCAGGAGACAACTAAAGTTAAGGGCTGAATGTCACTGGCTGAGAACGTGGAACTTGTGTTTCTTGATTCCTTCTCTTCCTCCAATCTACCTCATCAAATACACATTCAAAATAGGTCATTTTGAATTCAAGCTGGCTTTTAAATGTAGAAAACCTGGGTTTCCAGAGATTCAATATGGATCTAAAACATCTATATAAACCATACATGAAAAAACCAGCAGTCTCCATGTCACACATACAGTATAGGATATTACTAAAGAGGAGGCCTGGTCTCTTGGGTCCAAAAGATTTCCCCCTCTGCCACAGCTCAAACTCCCTTCTTCCCTCTATTAAGTCTTTCTAGATACAGCTCCCAGCCATGGCTCATGGCTTTACAGCAGATTCCTCTATCTTCCCTTGGTCTCCTTGGCCCTGAAAATACTGCTAGAGTAGGACCTGTATGGAGACACATTAGTCCTGAAGTAGTAATTAAGCTAATACGTTAAACTATTATAAATAAATACTGCTTTTCTTCTGGGATCCTAGCTTACTGGCAGGTGTTATGAAGGAGGCAACTCTGCTTCCCCAAAACCGGAAGCAAACCTTGTTTCTCCAGCCTTTCTGTTGAGAAGTTGGTGTGTAGAAATGACAGAAACAAAGCCCTTTCATACAAACATTTCAAACCTAAGCTCTTTATTTTTCTTTTCACCTACCTCATATGCCCTCCAGGGCCCCAACCTGCTACTTTTTCCCTAAAGGAATTCCTCCCTATACACCACAGGACTAAAAGCAATGGATTCACTTCCCATCTACCCTACAGTTACACTAGTCAAAAGTAGTTTTTGAGGAGGGTTTTAGTCATTCCTCTTCACTTAATCCAGTTACATTTAGTCTACTAGACAAATTTAGGAAAAAACCCCAAAACATGCATTATAGTATAGGAGCCCTTGGAGAAGGCTGCTCTTTCCTTAAAGAAACAGAATCAGCAGAGAGAATTAACAACCTTACAGACACCTGGCAGGTGACACAAAACATGAACCATGCAATTCCAGAAGATAACAGCTAATGTCATACACCTCTTTATGAGATCTACTCCACCTAAACTTGCAAATGATTGCTGCCTCCTCTGTTTGCAATGATTTTACCAGAAAGCAGGCAATGGGAGAAGAGAGAATAGCTGGGAAAAGACAGATAAGGGCTGCTGGCTTTAAGCAATCACTAATGAAGGGGCTTTGGTGTGGGGGTGAGTTGTAGTTGGTCACACCCACTGCTCTTCAATAGTTCTTTAGCAGACATCCATAACAGCTGTTCTGAATTCAGTCTCTCTTACACGACAACGAATATACTCAAGGAAGCTGAAATACATTTTCTGTCCACAGCAGATAACCCGAACCTAACTAGCAAAGCAAAGTTCAAACGCAGAAGATGATGCCAGCAGAACAAGAGAAGAGAGAGAGTTACAAAGGTACCTGAAGTGGCTGAGAGGCTCCCAAAGTTTTTACAATTGAAGCAATTGAGTTTTATTCTTCAATCTTTGCAGGTACTTAAAAACAGCTTGCCACCTCAAAGACCACAGTGGTGAAACTGCTGCTTCTCTTTCCAGCATCACCACAAAGAGGCAGATAAAGAACCTGGCAACTCTAACCACATATCTTTTCAATGTACGGTTTTCTAAATCAGATCTCATTTTGCAGCAAATTTAGTTCAATTTTCCCTCAAAACTCGTGTCTTCAATGGCCGCAGCTACTGGCAGAGGTTGGCTTGGACATCTCCTCCTGTCTGACAGTTCACTGCTACCACCAGCAGCAGTGTCTCTCTCTTTCCTTCTCAGGAGCACATGGTCCTTCCCGGTCCCTCATGCTGGCTCTGGAGCTCCCCTGATCCAGGAGAAGCCCCTTCATCTTGGGAACTTCGCAGGGAGCTATCCCAGCAAAAGGAGAGGGAGGGAGAGAGGGGTGGTTTTTCTTCAGAATAGCTAGGAATTTTGGCAAAGTCTTCACTTCAAATAGGCTTTAAATGTAATAGAAGATCAGAGAAAATACACTGCCGATGTATTAGCAGAGAGCATGTCACCTATTGCTTTGCTAAAGGAAACAGAACATACACAGCATGTAAGTGAAGACTGTCTCGGTGAGCTCAGTTCCAATTTACCATGGTTTTAATCTGAGTGCTCATTAAGCCATTTTTTGATGAGTGTTTATGGTCTAGTTCTCTTCTAAGTCCATGCTTCTATACTATGTGGGGTCTGCAGTCATCACTCTCTGACTGTTTATTTGCAGAATACATGTAAACCACTTGTTCTCTGATCAGGGAAATAATGATTTGGAAGTTAATTTTATTCTTCCAGAAATATTTTTTTACAAAAATCTCCAAGCAATTTTTGGTTTTCTTTCAAGTTCATACTAGAAGCACTCCTATTTTAGTTGACTCTTTCCTTGCTTATTTTGATCACACACCCACCCACAAGGAGATGAACACTTCCAGGTTTTACTTGCATTCAGAGTGGTCTCTGAAGTAGCTGTCCATGTTCCAATTACTGTTAAACAAAGGGGCTCACCATTGTTCCCACTTTCTGCTAGAATGGAAAGCAACTAGCACACCCATCAGCTTAAAGAGATTTTTGACAAGAAGGAGGTGGAAAGCAAGAACCAACAATGGTTCATTTTCAAAGGGCAGCTTCCATCTGGGAGTCCAATAATGCAGAGTGCACTTGAAAGGATCGGGGCCTGGACACATAAAATCAACACCTAAAAATGAGAGAAACCTGACATTTTAACCTTAATCTCTTTCTGACACTTTCCTCATGTACAAGATGAAGAGCAAAGCTCTGAGGGATCGTCACATGAAACAAGGAGGCAGGAAGAAAGTTGGGAAAGAATATTCACAGAATCCACAGGATTGTGAATACTGAACACAGCAGAGACAGCAGTCACTTACTTCTGCTGCACCAGTCACAAATGTAATAAAAAAGGCATCAAAAACTAGAAATGGTGGGTGCAGTTGAATGCAAACAGCATTCCTACTTGTCTCTCAAAGCTATTTTATCTTGAATAGCCAAAAAAATAATGAACATTAGAGACATCTCACTAATTTCCTATTTTGTCAATCTCTGCCTGGACAGCATTGTGAAGAGATGTAGTAATAGTGATGGTAGGAATTAGGAAGGAATAGAACAGGTCTCTCAATAGAAGCCCATGCCTATACAAATTCTACACATAAAATAATGACTCTATTCGATTATTCTATACAGATGAAATCTTTGTAACATGCAAACTAAAACCATCTGGCTAATACACCTCTTTTGAGATATTTACAGGAGAAAAAACCCCAGAAATGTGCATGTACAAAGACACAAGAGTCAAAAGAAACAAGACAAAATACATCCAGTCTAGGGCTAGTGGGGAAATTTCCAAGAAGACAACACCAGAGCCGGATGCCTGAAGACATCAGAAATGGATTAGGGGAGAAGTACGAGGATGAAAGGAACGAGAATGAAAGATGTTCACCAGGTTGCTTTCCTTTTGGTGATTCTGTGCGTGAACTAGAAAACAAAACTCTTTAATTCTCCTGTCTCCCCCATCCCTACCTGAGGCATCCTCAAATTTATTCCAAATGTAGTTATATATATATATATGGATATAAAATTGTTCCTGGCAACATTTCAATGTCGTGGACACTGAGCACACTTAAAAAGAGCCCAACAGGCATTTACTGTTCAAACACATTTAGAATTTACCACATTATCCCAGCTTGTTTAATTTTAGAGAAGACGTTTGAGCTTCTGCACAGCCCACCCCACTTCCTCACTTCACTGATAGACAATGGTTTCATGCAATTGTACGCAGAGGGACAAGAAGAGGAGAATTTGCTGGTTTGGGCTGGGGTGGAGTCAATTTTCCTTATAGTAGCTGGTAAGGGGCTGTGTTTTGGATTCGTGCTGGAAACAGTGCTGATAATTCATGGTTTTCAGTACCATGGAGGAGCTCTTCCACAGTGTTGAGGCCTTTTCTGCTCCTCACCCCATCGCACCAGCAAGGATCCTGGGGGTGCAACGAGGAGCTGGGCAGAGACAGCCAGCACAGCTGACCCCAACTGACCCACGGGATATTCCAGACCACGTGGCATCATGCTCAGCATATAAAACTGGGGGAAGAAGAAGGAAAGAGGAGACGTTCAGAGTGACAGAATTTGTCTTTCCAAGTCACTGTTATGTGTGATAGGGCCCTGCTCTCCTGGGGATGGCTGAACTTCTGCCAGCCCATGGGAAGCAGTGAATCAATTCCTTGTTTTGCTTTGCTTGTGTGGGTGTCTTTTGCTTTCCCATCAAACTGTCTTTATCTCAACCCACAGGTTTTCTCACTATTACTTTTCTGATTCTCTCCCCATTCCATCAGCTGGGGGGAAGGAAGAGTGAGCAAGTGGGGATGTGCTGGCTGAAGTTAAACCTCAGTCCTGCTGAACCTTCAGCAGGTGCAGGAACTGGGAGATCTCTCTTTGTCACAGCTGACTTGCTGTTGTTGCTGTGCACTAGTCATGAATCCAACCAGGACCCACACCAGGGCTAAGGTGCCTCAGGGACACCCTTGCAAGCCAAGGTGGCAGATCTGCTCTACAAACACTTTGAAAGGTACCAGCCTGTCTTTGGCAGACACCCCTCAAGACTGATGACTATTGCATGAGTACGAGAGAGAATTGATGAATACTCCTGGTTAATCCACTCTCCTTCAAATCCTAAACTATTTTTTTAAAGTGTCCTCAGCACTGAAAGAAGAGCCTGTAATTCTGGAGCAGACAGATTTCTATACAATTTATTTGCTCAAATTATTTCTGCCAGTGTCTTCTGCACTCCTGGAAGAAGGAGAAAGCGCCAGCACAATGCAGGATCCTTTTGTGTAATTTACATAGTTAGTTTCTAGTTGATACTTAAACTATTTCTTGCACATGCATTGTATATTCTGCATCTCTGACCAGCAAATTGCATTCAGAATCTAATTTGTTAAATGGTTTCCACTGTCAGGAGAATGTTCCCACTGTAATAGTGATATTTTAAACTGTCAAAAAAATGATTAGACTAAAACATCTTAGTAAATACCATAAACTACCCAATAACATCAAAAATTGAAGATGTACAAAGGCTACCCAATTACTCTGGAAACTTCTAAATTTTCAGGTAACAGAACTCATTTTCTGCTTGAATGAGTAATCAAGGAAATATAATTTTCTTTTATATTGATCATGGTATAAGGCACAGCCTAAGGACAGGAGCATAAAATGGTCTATTACATTTTCTTTATTAGTGTTGGAAAAATCATTTTCAAAACTATTTCAGTGATTCTTTTCTGGGAATGTAACCTCCTTTCTATATATTTTTATGACCTGCCTCTAAATTCTTAGCTGCATGAAGCTGTTACTGCTGGAAGGGCATGGTCTCTCTGAGAAGGCTCTGTGGAAATAGACTGTTTTACCATGATGTAGCATGCAGTAGGGCTGGACTTGTCTACCACTTCTTCAGTTACATTTTTGGGAAGAAAAAATACATGTATTAGACCTACATGTAATAAACCTCATTATTATTATTATAGTGCAAGGTTATACCTTGCACTCATTCTGATTTTTACTTCATTTTAGTTCCTTCCAATTTCCCATACTGTGAAAAGTAGATTAGACAACTCATACAACCATTAATTGGAAAAGTACACTGTAAATATTTTCCGTGTAATGGAAATGAGATGTTAATCTATATACAGATTTATTTAAGTGGCTTTCTAAACTGTGAGTCTTTCCTTGATGCCTTATAAGTGATCCTAAAATATTCCACATAGTTTGCAATCCCCAGGTTCCTCTCTTGAGAAGCAACTTTGCGTCTCTTACAGTCATCATTATCCACCTGAACCTGAAGATGCTACCAACTTAACAAAAAGGCTGCTTGAAACATAAAATTAAACATACATGTGTGCACACACATCTACATGTATTTTTTACTTGCTTCGATATATTTAAACATATAGTTCTGCAGGATAAAACCAAAGAAATCCTCCTGGGAGTTTTTACATATGAGAGTTACTCTGTGTATTGCAAATAAGAGCAGAGCCATACATAGAATATCATTCTTCTATTTTGATCTCTTGAAACTAGTGCCCATATCATCACAACTCTGATTTTACTGAATGTATTTCCTAGTTGCTCTGATGCCAAAGAACCCAACAGCTGAAAGTTCTAACTAATTCTTCAAGTAACTGCAACTTTGTATTACTCTATGCATCTAATCTTTGCACCTGATACAAGCAATGTATTGCTATTAAAGCACATTTTCTTCGTAACATATTCTGTGGAGCCAGCATGCTGGGGTGAACCACAGAACATGATCACTTTCCCAGCAATGTGCTAATAATAGCAGTGGTATGAAAGCAGTGAGACTGTTACTAAAATCACTTTTAATAAAAGATCAAAATTGGTTTTAATTAAACCTCTAAAATTGTTCTCTGTTCATTTTTTTTTAAACTCTCGATAAACGAACTCCTGATTGCTTTTTTAAAGGAACAATACAGTTCTTGTGACTCCTCTCTTACAAACGGTTCTTTTGTTCAGTTTCTGCAATTGTATTCTAAACCTTTTTGTGACAAAACTCATTCTTTCAGGTCGCTGAAGAAGTCTCTTAAAAAATCCTTAAGCTACCATCATTCGAACAGAAAGCCAACTTGCATTAACTAGAGCACCCAAAACCTGTTTATTAAGGTTTTAAAGAGTGTCTTAAGAGACCTTAATAATTCACTGTAATAGCAATACAGAGAAAAAAAAAGTACCTGGCTCTTTTTTTCCTCATCTTGCTATTTCTTCAAGTGCTCTTTTGGCCAAGTGCTGCTCATCAGTGACTGCTTCCAACGTATGCTGTCTTCATATTTTTCTATTTCATAGCCTGTGGAGACTTGATCTGTTTTCAAACTGACCACCTTTCCAGATACTTCTTTTCCCTAGCCTTCTAAAATCCTTCCAAAACACTTAGGGTTCTGCTGTGATTCTTTTTCTGCAAAATATATTTGATAAATAAAGGAAATAAATCAGAAATTGCATTCAAACATTCAAATTATGAACAAGGAGCTAAGTTCCCCAAGCTAGCGGCTTTGTCAGACAGATCTGTGGTGTAATTAATCCAATAAGCTGTTTAATGTGGAAAGAATAGGATGGGGCAAATCTGCAAATGATTATCTAAATTTTGTGAAATATGTAGGTGTTGGAAGAAACAGCTGTACCTACTGATTTGCTTGAAGCACCTGTGGTCAAATGGAAACATCTTGTTCCAGCTAATACAGATTTGGGTTAAAATGTTAAAACTGCATCAGCTGATAACTTTTGTGCACTGCTCTAACTTGGGTAACATTGTGCTCAGTCATCTGACTTGAAAAGAACTAAAAAATTGCCTTAATGCTACTGTGTAAGCAACCTGCAGCAGTATCTTCTACCTGGTCAGTAAAATAGGATTGCTGTACTTAATGTTCAGATTGTAAATAGAGGCTGTAGCTGTGGATTTGACACCATCCTTTCACTGAGCTGTTCCTGAAGTTTCTCAGCACCATCATGAGTTTTGAGATTCTGAGAAACTTTCAGCATTGAAACAAACTTGTTTCCCTTTGCCTCTCTCAGGCTGACTAAATTTCCTCTAGTATTTGTTTATAAGCTGTTCTGCACACTTATTTCCTTTCCCCTGAAGGAAAACTTACCCATATTACAAGAATTAATTTTATAGAGCATGTAGCCTGAAAAGCTTGAATTCCTCCTGTTTACATTAACTAAAACAAAGACTGATGAACAAGTTTTAATGAAAGGGAAGGATGGCACAGTTTCTTCTCAACACACCTATATTTTTATTCCAAAGTGCTTTCATGAATGTATGAATTGACTGTTTTGATAACAGTTAATGACTTACATGATGTTTGGGAAGTAAATATCAGCAGAATTGTTTCTGAGTACTGAAAATATCCTAGTGCTCCATCAGTCTCTGAGTGAGAAAAGCAGTCTGTTGCTCTTGTGAAAGAGTAGGAAGACCCAAGTCCCCCAGGATGAGGTTCACCAGGAAAATATTGCCAGAGACCTGTGTGAGATTCATGTGTGCTGTGCTCCCTCCCTGCTCTCAGATGAGATTATCAAAGATGGGTGTGTTTTTCAACTCTACTCACCACATTTTTCATCTGAAGTTTGCTTCAAGAAAACTTGAATTAATATATGGAACATATTGTTGCCTTTTCTAGTACTTTGTGGCCCAATATTGTATCTGAAGTACTTGTAGATTAAATTTACAGATTTCTGTACCCTGTAGGAAGAGTTTGTAGTGGAAGCAGGAATATATATTTGTATTTTTAATGTTAACTAATGAGTATTCATCTCAATGGATTATGCTTCTGCTCATTCAGTTATTGCATGGCTTCCCATGGAATCACAGCAACTGACACAAGATTGCAACCTCCTAATAACAGTAATTCATCATCCTAAAATAGGAGGAATCAATCACACTGGATTTTGCACGTGAAGTTGAAAATTTACACTGACTTTCCCTGTAGGTTAGATGTGCAGTTAGTAGTGACAGAGTCTGGTCTTGTTCATTAAGATGTTCCACTTTTTCCAAGAACACCAGAAGAACCCAGAGCACTGATAAACTTCCTTATCTTCAGCATCCACCACCTTTCTTCTACTTTGTGTTGTGCAGAAAACATAACAGTAAACAGCATAATTTTTCCATTGTTGTAGCCAAGGTTATTAAGAAACCAGCTGTCTTTTGAAATCTGTTTAGAATCCCCTTGCCTTTAAGGCACAGTATCTCAGATTCCATGTACAAAGACACGGATGGTGTCTACTGTATCTATAAGAAATGTCATCACAGCTCTAATCCCAAAGCATCCCACAAGAAACAGAAATACCTCAATTCTATCTGATTATTCAGTTAAATTGAGTTAACAGCTGTACCTAGGCATAAAGAATATAATCAGATGTTTCTTTATACTCTGTACAGCAGCAAAGGGAAGAGAGAAGATGGATACTGCCAGAAGAATCCTGAAATCAACGTAAGTACCATGTGTATTTATTTCTTGTCTTCCCAGAGACCCATGTGTAACATCCTAGAAGAAATGGATGTATGTGATTGGATAAAGCATCAGAGAAATTAATAGGCAAGAGAAATTAGAAGAGTCATGAAAAATAATTAAAAGAAGCACTAAGGGAAAGAACATAATGAAAGGAAAGAGTAACTTCCCAGGTTATTTGCTCACTGGGCTCTTCTTCTGCCTTGTTAAAATCTGCCACTTCTCGCTGGAAGTGTTGAGTGTTTTCAAACCCCTAGGAAATCTGAGAGCTGCCAGAGTCTTAAGAGCTGGTCCCTTCCTGCTTTCTGCCCAGTGTCACTGCCTCAGCAAGGCTAAATAAAGCTTAAATTATTCAGCGGGGTGTCAGGGCTGCTACTGCCAGAATTAGACAGTGCCTTTCACATGGTCCACTATTCTTTCTTTTTAGTCTTGTTCTCTCATTTTAATCTTGTTCTTATATGCAAAAATTTTCTTTTTCAAGCTTCCTTTTCCCGATATTTCAAATTTTTGAAGTACATCTGTGGCTTTACAAGTTGTTCTCAGAGCCCTGTGGTAGGGATGTCACTGCTATCCTAGATATCAGGTTAGTGATGGATTTTTTTTTTTAGAAAAACTAAATAATGTAGGTCATCTGGTCCAACTCCACTCTTAAAGCAGTTACATTAGGTTCCTCAGCACAGTCAAATCCTGAGTATCTCCACAGAGGTTCCAGAACCCCTCTGGGATGCTTGTAACAGTGCTGGTTGGGTCTCATGATGAATTTTTCTCTTTATATCTGATCGGAGTTTTTCTTGCTGCAATTTCTTTCTGTTGCTTCTTGTCCTTTCCATGTTCACGAGAATGGAGAGTCTGGCTGTGTTTTCTAGTGGGTGTTCATAGATGCATTTGAATTGAACAGATCATTCCCTTCTCTTCTTCAGGCTGAAAAAATTCCTGCCCAGTTGGCTTTTCCAGGCACCAGGACCAGGTTGGATGGGGCTCTGAGCAGCCTGGTCTAGTGGAAGGGGTCCCTGCCCATCATTGGAATGAGATGATCTTTAAGGTCCCTTCCAACTCAGTTAATTCCAGGGTTCTATGATCATTGGCTCCATCATTTTAATCATCTTGGTGACCATTTGCTGGACAGGTGACTCCAGGGCTGCAGCAATCCCTCAGTTCTCTCTGGTGCTGGACACTGGTTCCTTCATGTCTTCCTTCTTCTAGGCTGTTCACCTCTAAGAACATTTACAGACGATGTTCCTTGTAAACAAATCCATGCAGGAAATGCTATCATGGAAGCTTTTTGCCACCACTGATAATATTTCAACAGGGTAGTGCAGAGGATGCTTTGCAGAAGGGTCAGCTCATGTGTGCCTGCATCCAGCTTTTGGTCACAAAACTGGGCAGCTCAGTGATGAAGGGATTGCAACACTTGCCAGCTAACTAATAATTCCTCACCTGAGACTATGTTTCATAAGGCACTTTGGTAGCCATTTGCTGCCTGATGCTCATTAGCAGCAAAGTGAGAATGCTTCCCTGCAAAAACACTGGATAAAAGAGCTGTGCTCTGCCTTTATTAATCTGCATTTGCAAGGTGGGGGAGAGAACATCCAAAGTACTCCTGTATTGCTCTGGAAGACAAGGAGTTCAGAAATAGTGGACTGCAGCAGTGAGGGACATCAACTATCCATTATTTTACTTATTCTGCCTCAAAGCTGTCAACACCTTATCAAATAGTTTGTCTGTACTATATATTCAAAATAGCTTTAGTAAGTGCAAGTTCTAGGGGCTTGCTGTGACAACTTGGTGTTTCATACAGCCTTCATCCCCAAGGAGCCCCAAGCTCTCTGATGTGGTCAGTTGGTTTCCAAAAGTCTGCATGAAGCTGCCATCTGCAATACAGGCAAAACCCAAGGAAAACAAAACCATTCATAATGTTTCAGACTTGCTGTCCAATATTTAACACTATAGGCAGTAATTTCCTGGTTACCAGCAACTTACATTGTGCATTCTGAAGATAATTATTTTTAATTAAGGGAGAGCAGACATTATGTTAATTTGTGTAGGAGTGCATTTCATTCTAAAATTTCACAGAAAACTGGCCACGGGTTTGTTTTTAATTTAATTTTTTTGAGACCAACAGCAAATGCTATAGATTAAATGGCAAAAAATATTTCTAAATGTCTTATCTCTAGCATGGTTTCATCAAGATGATATTACACAATTACTCATCTGTTTCTTTTATAATACAGTGGGGAAGAGGAGGCAAAGAACTCCAAATAATCATTGAGAAAACTGTTATTTAAATACTTTCAGGAAAAATATAATTAGTGACATAGTAAAATAAATAAATAATGCCTGTTTACAGGTATTTCCCTGCTGCTTCCTCAAATGTTTTCTGGCTCCCCTCTGACATTTGGGAGTACATCCCCTTTCCCTGCCAAATCTAATTTAAAGGTCTGCTTCTAAGTCTAGCCAGAAGGTTGTAGCCAGGTGGGGGTTGGTCTCTTCTCCTAGGCAACAAGTGATAGGACAAGGAAACAGCCTCAAGTTGTACCAGGAGAGGTTTAAGTTGGATAAAAGGAAAAATTTCTTCCCCAAAAGGGTTATCAAGCACTGGAGAACAGGCTGCTCAAGGAAGTGATGGAATCACCATCCCTGGAGGAATTTAAAAGACATGTGGCACTTGGGGACATGGTACAGTGGTGGTTCATTTACACTTGCACCAGGGAGACAACTGGCATTTTGTTTCATTTAGAGCTTTGGGGGGTCTGCCCAGTTTGTGCAGAGAGCCCCTGGGACCTCATTCCTCAGGAGGGCTTGCACTTGGTGTGATGATGCCCAGGAGCTGCTGAACTGGGCGGGGCAAAGGCTGGGGCTTCCAGCTGGGTGATGTCACTCTGGTGGCTATGACATCACTGGGGACAGCTCACAATGGGAGCTGTCACCAGGGCATTGCCATCTTGTCAGCCAGGAGATGAGGCTCTGGTGGTTGTGACATAATTGAGGACAGGGCACAATGGGACCTGTCACCAGGAGCATCCACAGGCAGCCTCAGCCTCACTGCTACTGGACTTGGGCAACTGGCAAGTAGTCATGCAGGGGGAAGGCTGGGCTGGATGGGGGACCAGGGTGATGCCCGAGGGTGTTTCTAACCCAGAGAGAGAGCTGAGTGCCCAGAGAGACTTTAAGGATGTGCTGGGTGCCCTCAGCTCCCTACTCCCTCCCACTCTGATGAGCCCCCTTTCCTCTCACCTCCTTCAGACCATGTGCTTGGTATCGACGCTGTTTCTGCTTCTGCTGGCTGTCCAGCCTGTCCTGAAGCAGGATCTCGCAAAAGATGTGGCCATAGCCAGAAAGATGCTGGAGCGTGAGGTGTATTTGCGTCAGGAGATGATTCGCCTGCTCCAGGAGATTGAGGAGAGCGCAGAGGAAGACACGCTCCTTTCCACATTGCAGTGGCAGTGTCTGTTTTGGACGGCTCTAGGAGCCCTGGTTCTGGTCGTTGTGGTCTTCTGTATAGCCAGGCCAAGGGTGTTTTATGAGCCTCCTCAATTATTCACAGCCCGCTGTTCTGGTCTCCCACGGGATGTCTCTGAGTTTGAAATCAAGCTGATAATTAGGGAGGAAAACGCTTCTGGGAGCTGAAGCAAGAAAGCGTCGTCGACGGCCTCTAGTCTATGATTCTTTGAATCATTTGTGCACCTTCACAAGGTTAAACAGATCTGTGCAGAGCCAGAAGGCACAGGTTTCTACGTGGTGGCAGTGGTAATCTGCCAATGGACTCCTCTCTCTGAAATAATATAACCCTATGGATTCCTCTCTTTTTACAAGTGTCATCGCAGTGTCATCTCTTTCCCGGCAGTCCAGTCTCCCTGTCTCTGCTGTCATAATGCATGTGTGAATCTGGAGATTTGCACTTTTCTGGGGATATCATTATATGAGAAACAGCACTTGGTGTGAAACCCAGGGGTGGGTTCTTGGGCACACAGAAATATCAGCACTGCAGACTATGAGCAATGCAGATTCGAGACTCCTGTGTAGCCTTCTTGCTGGCTTTTGGAACACATTGCTCTGCAGGCACGGCATTGCCACTTTCAGCAAGGCCAGAAGGATTCCACAGGGATCAATGTGGAGACTTGCAGAGCTGCAGCTCCTGGTTACAGAGATGCTTTTGGGCAGCAGGAGATGAACTGCAGAAGGTGGCAGCAAGGACAGAGCCACACCGCACACCAGGCTGCTGTCATGCTGGCTCAGGTCAGGATGTGCCCAAGTGAGGTTTCCACTCATCACCTCAGGATGGTGCCTTGAGGGAGCTGCCCCCAGCTCCTCTCACAGCCCTAAGAAGGTGCTGTCAGAATCAAGAGTGTGGGGTTTTGCTCTTACCTCCTCTTTTTCCTCAGGCCCTCAGGAGGGTGACACTTCAAGACAATGAAAGGAAAGGGTTTGGACTGATGTGTAAATAAAGAGCAACCTGTTGGAAACCTTAAGTAAGGGTTTTCATTAAGAAATCTTGATTAAGAAATTTTCACTAAGGGAGAGTGCTGCTGTAATGAGAAGGTGTCTTAAAGGACAACCCGACTAGTGCAGGGTATACAACAAATGTCTGCAATAACAAACAGCAAGAAACCTAGGAATAAATCCCAGGCTGTGTTATTCCATCCCCTTAACAGCTTTAACCTTGCTGCTGGAAAAGGATCAGATTCCTTTTTCACTCCAGAATACACATCTCAATTGAGATTTTTATTTTTTTTTGAGACAGAATGTGCACAGTGGGTACAGGACTGTTTGTGACAGCAGCAAACTCAAATGTTGGTAATGGCCTTTCCAAAGAGAACAGACCCATTCACCTGCTCAGATTTAATGTGGAGTCTTGTCCAGCATCTGCAGCTCCATAGCCCTGGCACAGATATGGGAGCAACCCGTGAAGGGATGCTGTGACCCAGGAGGGGATGCTGCAGCCCGTGAAGGGATGCTGTGGACCACAAAGGGATGTTGTGGACCACAAAGGGATGTTGTGGACCACAAAGGGATGTTGCGGCTCATGAAGGGATGCTGCCTGCTCCTGGCAGCAAGTTGCCATGGCTACAAGGTGAGGTGCTTTGAGGGGAAAAAGGAAACGATGAACTCTGGCAGGCCTGCCAGTTTGCAGCCTGCCCTGGGAGCCACAGTGATGCCTTGTGGGAGAGGACAAGGGTAAGAGAAGCTCCGACCCCTTGAAAAGCCACTGCCCAGGGCTCCCATCTTTGCTGTCAGATGCAAATTCAGAAAATGAAAAAATTATTAATTCAAACCTGACTAGTTCATTTTCTCATTCCTCACATACACTCCTTAGCCTTTCAAGCTTAATTAAAAAAGAGCAGAAGGGTTATGCTGGCAAGGGGAGCCCACAGCATTTTCCTCACAGCAAACACCAGATTTTGTGCTACAAACAGGGGAAAACAGCCTGTGTGTCATGAGACAGCAAAGTACCTGCTTCTTCCTTATGCTGGGTGTCCAAACCTTGTGCTGCTGATCCTCAGTGATACATGTTCAAGACTGTCATGCCTTGTTGGGGTTTTCTTGTTGGTTTGGGGTTTTTTTTTAATATTGAATTTTAGAATATTTTGAGTACTGTGAAAAATGCTCCAGGGAATTGGAATATTACAAAAAATTTCTTCACTTGAAAGAGTGATTAAGCACTGAAACAGTCTCTCCAGGGAAATGGCTGAGTCACCATCCCTGGAAGTGTTCAAAAAATGAGTGGACATGGCACTTCACAAAATGGTTTAGTGGGCATAATGATATTTGGTTTAAGGCTGGCCTTGATGATCTTGGAGGTCTTTTCTAACCTTAAGGATTCTAGGATTTTATGACGGCTTGAGCTTACATTAGTTGACAGTTCAGCTGGCCATCTCTTGGCTTGTTTGCTTCTGAAAATCCTTTGGCCATGCCTTCCCTGCAGGACTAGCTACTCCTGCTCCCCAGAATTCCTTCCTGGGGACAGGTTCTGGGAATGGCCAGCTTTCCCCAAAACTATGATAAAGAATGATGGAGAAAATCTGATTATTGCACCACAAAGAGCCTTGGGGAATGTAACCCAGGCACACCAGGCACACCAGGCACACAGACAGGAAGGACAAGGTGGTCTGAGGGGTCATGGGCTGCTGGTCACCCTGGGAAGATGCTCAAAACGGACTGCAAATAACATCAAAGGCACTGAAAAGGTATTCCCTATTGCTGTGCTGGGTTGGAATTGACACCTCTAAAGCAGTCGATTATCTGTATGTTTTGATAAATAAATTGAAAATAATATTTTGTGCTAGGCTTTTAGACCACACTCCACATCAATGGTCCCCCTGGCACAGAATGTCAGCTGCTAAGGCTCATGTCCAGCTTTATATCCACCAGAACCCCCAAGTCCTTCTCCACAGGGCTGCTTGTGGATTTTCACGATGTTCGAGTGAAGCAAAAAACAGAAACAAAGACTTTTTTAGAAAAAAGGCATATGGTTCTGTATGCCCTATTTTTCACACTCATGTAACTGCAGCACTTCAAATCCTATTGGAAATAATTTATACTGTAGAATTGCAGAAAAGTGATGTAGCCAGAGTTAAAATGGAAGATAAAAAATTCTGTGAGTTTGAGGACTCACTATGAATCCTAAATGAAATGGCAATTTAAATTGGACAAATCCGTCTTGCAAATTTCTGGAATATTCATCGCCACAGATCTATTGTATCTTTTTTCTTGGTGGTTTTTGTCTTAATTTGTCAATATCTGTTGCTCACAAATGTAGCCAACCAAGGTAAGCTCAGAATTTTAACTTAGGGTTTTTTTTTTTTTTCCTCTTTATGTGGAATTTTGTGGAATTAGACCTTGGAAAATATTTTACCTGTCATTGTAAATATATTACTGTTCCATTCAGTATTTTGCATGGTCAGTGCAGACTCGTGTCTGTCAACAGGACCAAACCACATCAAGGCATTGCTTCTCAGGCTGTGAAGGTGGTCAAGATCAACTAACACCAACTACCGACTTCACTCAGAAAAACGGCAATTATTTTCTCCTGCCTATTAAGTACTTCATGTTACTTGTGTTCTCTAAGAGAAAGACTGTGACTTTGTTGCATTTTTTGCTAAATCTTTTTATGACTCATAAATACACCAGTATTCCCACAACGCAATTTCCATAGAAGGTACTCTGTTTTCTTGCAAGTTGTACATCTCCAAAAATGATAAAAACTCTTTTATATTTCACAGTGTTTTAACTTTGTTTGTTTGTTTGTTTCATTTTGTTTTGTTTGCTTTATTTGAGAAAACCAGAACAGTTTGTTCATGTCTGTGGCAAGGCTGGTACCTGTTCTTTGTGCTCCTTACTGAAGGACTGGTTTCAGGAAGTGCATCATCCAGTACCCCCATAACTTTTTAACCAGGAAGTATTTGGGCACTAAAACCCAACAACAGTGGAAAGTGACTTACTGCTAAACTTCAGAACAGCAAATACTTTGCCCTTGATAAGTACTTCCTTGAACATCAACTGGTAGCATTCCAAGGTACCATTGAATTAACGCTGTTTTTCTCACATGGAAAAAAGGGCATTATGCTTTCCTTTTATTGCTAAATAACATAGTTCTTCAGAATGAGGAAGCCAACCGATAGCAATCAGGAGAGATAAATAAAAAGAATTTGCTACTTTTTCATTGTATCACTCGTTCAATGAAGCCGGCTGCTGCTTGTTTACTTTACTCTGTTTCTCAAGATAAAGTCACTTTAGCTTCTCTACTAACTTTAAATTTAATTTCCTGAATAGTCAATGCCTTTTAAAGAGTGCAGTGCTGGTCTTCTGCAGCCAATGTTCTTTCAAGGCATTGTGAATCACAGAGCTAGAAAAGGCAGATGTGCAGGGTAAGTGACACATTTTGCTGTCCTACTTACGGCTCAAGTCAGGGAATAAAAGTAATGAACAGGATATAATGCAATATGGGAACACCATTGTCACTCAACAGCAAACTCCTTTCATTATTTACAAAAAGCTTTAATGTACTTGTGGATATAAGAAGTGAGTGGCAAGCCAACAAAGGAGTTGTTTTGTACCTCTGAGACGCCATTGACTACTCTGACCTGGAACAACTGGTGAGGATGTATTTTCTAGGGACATTTCACCAGCTGGAAATTACTGTACAGGAACATGTCAGCTGCAGTGAGGAATCAATGCACATAATGCTTCAAAAGGTTTTCCTAGAACCTTTTATTTCGGCACAAAAAATGTGTACCATGCATGCCCTGCCAGCACTGTCATTTTTTGAGCTAGAGTTCACCTCAGGCAGGCAGGGAGACATATTGCTCCAAATTTATAGAGAAGATACTACTGGTTTCTTGGAGGAGCTGTTGACTCTCATCACGCCTACTGAGGTCTTGGTCCCAGACACTGCATGATTGCAGATGTACTGCATGTACAGGAAGATTTGGAACGCTAACCCCCAGCTAAATCCACTTGTCCACTCTTAGAAAGCTCTAGTCTCAGGTGGGAGTTGGCACTAATAGCTGAGGGATGATGAGGAGCATGTTTTCACATTTCCATTCAGCTGTTACTGCCTACGGGTGTGTTTACTGAGCGTCACTACAAAGCTGGAGCATGAGGCTTTAAATTCACCTGTGACTTTACCCAAATTGCCACTCACAACTGGATACCACAACTCACCTCCTCAACAGCCAAGTCTCCAGACTTCAAAACCCCACAGCAGGGAGCATGTGCTCAGTCGTTGACACCCTGAAGGATCATTATTTCAGCTGAAAGTCAATTGCATCCAATGACAGAAATAAGCTACACATTTGCTGGAGTTTCTGAGCTGGGCACGAAAGTTCCCTCATTATCTACTAAAAGAGAGGTGGATCTGACCAGAGACAACAACAAAAGCGTGTCCCCTCTGGAAAGAGTTGTTTAATGGACAAAAGTTTCTTTCCTTTGGTAGTACAGAGGAGCACAGCCATGAAAACTGCCACAGCAAGTCATTGCAATGATTCCCCTCGTAATCTCTGCAAATAAAGAGGGACTTGAATACCCTCACCTTTATTAGCCAAAATCCCAGCAGATCCTCTTGCCATTAACGTCATGTAAGAGGATAACCTGCCTCTGGCTTCTCAGATTCTTCTTAGGCTGTTGCTGCTCTTCTTTTTCTCCCTCTACAGGGATATCAAGAATAAAATATGAATGAGCACTCTTCAGAACAAAATTGGCTGAAAATGGTATCTAGGGATAAGCAAATATCAAAAAAGTTAAAATTGCACATCTCTTGGATATTTATTGGCTTCTCATGGATAAGAAAGCTGGTTTAAGTTGGGAAAACTTTTCAAGGAATAATTACTTTTGTTTACAATGAGCTGCAGCATAGCCTGTGTGTGAGGGCTAGAATATCTTTGCAGCCTAGATCTTCCCAAAGATAATTATAAGACTATACATGATAGTCCATAATATGTTATTTTTTGATTAAAATATTTGAAAACACATGTTAAGATATTGCTTCAGTGAGTGTTGAGGGTTTAACATTGTTCAAATTGCATCTCCTTAGAGGAAGCAGTAAATGAAACTGTTCAAATACTGATCTCACAGTCAATTCTATTAGTCAGAGGCAATCCCTCGATATTTTGGTAGTTCTTAAAGGCACACGATACCACTGCATACCAAATTATGAGGTATCCATAATCTGATAATATTTGAAAGAGTGTCTCGTATACCTCCTGTGCTGCCTTCCATGGTCTAGCCTGAATCTAAGCAGTACCAGCCTGTCATATTGTCTCCTCATATGTCTTGCTCCTAGAAGTTGTCAGCATTATTTGTGTAGATGTACCATCCCAGGGGTAGGGAAGGGAGCAAGACAGCTTGTGATCAGATAAAGAGTTCTGTACCACAAGTAGAAGGGCAGGGTTCCAGTGCCCCCAGTTCAACCCCAGGTGCAGCCTCCAATGCAGAATGAAGTCCCCAGGAAGGGTCCCAGACTTCTACCAAAAGAGAGTCTCTAACCCACCACCACCTGCTCTGAGACACCACTGAAACCTGCCTAGTGGCATTGTGACACCATCTGAAAGAATAAAAATGTGACTGATTATAATTGTTACTCATGGCATTTAAGACAGTAATCACAAGAAAAGCTTGGATGATCTACATCTTGTCACTCCAGGGGTAACCATACTCCAAATCCCATCACAGTGCCCATCCCTCAGCCACTCCCTCCAGCCCCATAACACCTGCACTGGGGCTGAGTGAGGTATGAGCCCTGTCCTATCTCCTGGCAGAAACACATATGGATGGGCTGGATCCAGATGGGTTCTCATGGCTCCCTTCCATTTGGAGTACCACGTGTCACCACTGGTGCAACCAAATTGTAATAACTGTAATACCGATAAAAATGATCAATAAAAGGTCAGGAATAATCTGTTTCTGCAAGGAATTGCATCAATTGCAAGCTGTCAAATCTCTCCCTGCAAAAGCAGCATTCACATGAGTTACTTGCAGCCTCGAGGCTTTGTGCCTTGTTTTCCTGAGGGTTTTTCCCTTTGGGAAAAAAAATGTTGCCAATTAACTCAATCCTGTTAAACGTGGCATGAAGAACCTTATTGAAGAATGAGCTTAGGAAAAAGGATTGCACAATTAAGTACCTGTAAACAAATACAGGAAAAAGGGTTTTATACCTTCACACAAAAACTAAACTTAGCTTACTGATTGCCAGGAGTAGTCAGAGCAAGGAAGGACCACTCCATACAGGAACCCTTCCTCACACTTTCTCTTGGACATCAATTATTGATCAACATTAGAAACAAGATATTTTTCTAAGCAGAACTTTACTCTTAAGTATGTATCAATTCATAGATGGTAGGACTCCTAAATCATGCTTTTTTAATACTCTTTCTGGATGAAGGAACAGTCTGCATTTGTTGGGAGACAAAGTGAATTTGTGGAAGAAGCAGGAAGCTGTCATGCTTAGTCCAGGGCTGCTCAGATCTGATACTTTGCAAACATTCAGAAATTTTGCACAAATGGCCAACACGTCCATTTTACATGGAAGACATCTGACCAACAACTTCCACAGAAGTACAACACTCCATCATGCTGGTGGTGTTCCTTTCCAGATTTTACAGTATTGCCCAACTAAGTAGGAATTCATGCCTCGGTTTTCCATTGCGAAACACTTCTGGTCCAAGAAAATATTTAGGCAAGTCACATAGAAAACTAAGACTGTTCATTGTAACAAACTCCAAGTAAATATATGATTCAGCAACACATAAAAAGATGTTTTGCCAGCACACATTGAAATTAGATGTAATGCATTATCATTAAGGAAAGGATGTGATAAAAGGCAAATAAGTGTCTATCAGGCAGTTTTAGAGGCACAGAATAATACAATAATGTTGTTACATTTAGTGTTTCTTTTCACAGCCTCATGTTATTAGCTGCTTGAGAGGTGCAGTTTTTCAAGGGAAAATGTACTTCTCGCTGATAATTTTAGCTTTAAATTGAAAATTACCTTTAATTTTTAATTTTTTTTTAAGAATAACAATAATATTAGCTGTAGGGAGTTTCTATAAGTGTGTTAAGGGACTTTAACACACCATGTGAAACCTTCCTCTTCTCCTGACAACACTCTGTTGAATGGTCCCAATGCCTGTATACGATATCTCCAGTTCCCTGTGCCTGTGCAACCAACAAGAACTCCAAGGATGCCATTTCTAGCTGCTGCTCCTGTTGTCATGGAAACAGGTGTCAGAAGTAGGTACTTTTAAACTAATCACAGTTTCATGTAAAAAATGAGAAACTGTGATTATGTATGAGTGTCCCCCCCTTCTGTTTTTTTTTTTTTAATACGATCTTTGATAGATGTTTTCCCTCCATTATTTGCTGTACTTTTGGTGCACTCATTGGAGTGAGAGCTAACGAGTTCCAATCCATGCATGTGTGAGGTGCTTGGTACAGTCTCCAGGTAACAAATTACCAGTCCTTATCTTATCTTTGTATAACTGATGTAGAATGAATCTGCTAGAGCTGCTGCAATTGTTTTGAAATTCTAATGCATTTTAGCACATTACTGAACCCAAAACCCAATCAGTCACTCCTAGTTATTTCCTGGCTGCTTTTTTTGATGAAGTTTGACCAGTGTCATACCATAATAGATTGACTTTCTTCACTTGCTGAGTATCCAAAAGTTACTTCTAGTTGGATGAAGTCTGGCTGAGTCCCACCAGCCTCAGCCAGTCAGGTAATATCCACTGGCCAGTGGGAAGAAGAGCAGCTGCAGATGATCCATGACTTTTTTGGCCCAAAATGCAGTACTGGTCTCAGTTTCAAAACCAAATCTTCTTCTCTGTGGGATCTCTTTCAAGACACTGATCTAACAGAGGAGACAACCAGCTAGCCAGAAAGAAAAACAGTGGAATTCTGACTTCTGTGATGATATACAAGTTTAATCTGGGAGATTGCGGGTGTGAAATTGTCCGTCTAATCTTAATGTAGCTACATACCTATGAAGAGTGAGATTAGATTGCAGAAAACCCAAAATCATAAGCTGAAATGAAGCATCTGAATTACTAAGTAGGCAGGTGCAATCCATATAACAGGAGCAAGTAATCATGGCTTAGTATCAAAAATAAGAGGTGTGCTACTGGAAATGCAGGATATCTAAAACAGGGAGGACACAAGCAACCTAATTCATAGGTAAAAGTCTTATTTGTCAGAAGAATTAAACAGTTTTTCATGCAGACACCATTATGTCCCTACCTGCTACCTATCCAATCACACAGTTCCACCTGATAAAATGTGAGGACTGTAAGACACAGAGGAAAATGTCAGAGACCTCCTAGATGCGATGAAGACAGTACTAGTTAAACAAGAATTCATCTCATCTTGTTCATTAGAGGCTCTAGACATGTCTTTCACAGACAAAAACTTCTGGTGAGACCCTTACACTGAACAGTGTCTTCCTTAAACAACCTGAACAGTCAGAGGAGATAAGGGCTACTGGGCTAACTGGGGTACAATAATATAAAAGATAACAGGAACTGTGTAAGTTTGCAGCTCTGGTGACCAGTGATGGGACCCAAAGCAATGGCATAAAGATGCAACAGGGAAGGCTTAGGCTGGAGGAAAGGTTTTTCACCCAGAGGGTGGTCAGGCACTGGAACAGACTCCCCAGGGAAGAGGTCACAGCACCAAGCGTGACAGAGCTCAAGAAGTGCTTGAACAACACTCTCAGACACATGGCGTGATTCTCGGGGTGTCCTGTGCAGGGCCAGGAGTTGGACTCAGTGATCCTCATGGGTCCCTTCCAACTCAGGATATTCTATGATTCTCTGAAAATTCAAACCAGGCTGTTTGAGTGTTGAACTGAAAACGCAGACAGAACAAGAAATGGGGTTTTCCTCCTCAACTTTGAGCCAGTTCATCATGCAAATGTATAGCAAGTGAGCAATCAACAAATGATCTGCCATACCAAGAGGTACTATGCTTAATATCCTGCTCAAACCTCTCCAGATGCTGGAGGAAGGGTGCAGTTAAACTAAACTGCCTTCTGTAAAAGAACTAAGTCCTACTCTTTCAAAAAGCATAAGAGTTTGTTTCTCATGAATTGTGCTCTTCAGGTGAAAAGCAAATGAGAAGTATTAAGCAAGTTATCATTTGGGTGTAAATGAGGAAACAATTTCTGGCATTCAGGCTGCTGCTAGGGAAAGCAGATTGCAGTGCTTTAAAAGCCCAATGACAAAAATCCAGAAGAGCCATGATTGATAATAATTTTTCACTATCATGACTAAAACTAATCTTACAGAAGGACCAAATGATGATTTTTCCCCCACTTCACCAAGTCTCTGAAGAATCTGTAATCCACAATGCACCATATCAATATTTATTTTATAGATCTCCCTCTGAAGGCAGTGTGCTTTCAGCTGCCAGCCAGGCTATTCATTACATGCTGTGCTGGTGGCTGTCCCACAGCAAATGCAGGACCTTGCCCCCACGGCAGCTCCGAGGGAAGGGGAGGCTGCCGGCCCTGCACCACACCTGCACAGTCCTGACCAGGCCCACCAGGGACTGCAGCCCCTGCTCAAGCTGAGTTATACTCAAACATGTCCCCAATCCAGTCTCAGGCCCGGTGTCCTGGACAAGCCATGGAGCTGTGCCATAGGTGGATGCACCCAAAGAATGCACATTTTAGCTTGTCTCCAGCCTGTCTTTGTCCCAGTATCCTGGATCGACTCTGGACCCATGCAGTAGCCCTGTCTGTAACCCTGTCTCCATTTGCTCCTGATCCCAGTTTGGATCCTGGATTTGGTTCATTACTTGCCTGGTCTGCGACTGTTGATGGACTCTCTTACCATCATCCATCTCTGTCCACCATGTTCAGACAGGACATGAAGACATGAAGACATTCTTCCTATGAAGACAGACTGAGAGAGCTGGGGTTGTCCAGCCTGGAGAGGAGAAGGCTCCAGGGAGACCTCAGAGCACATTCCAGTACCTAAAAGGGGTAATAAAAATAAGGAAGAGTGACCTTTTACACAGGCAGATAAGTGATAGGATAAGGGGCAATGGTTTTAAACCAAAAGAGAAGATATTTAGATTAGCTGTTAGGAAGGAATTCTTTACTCAGAGGGTGGTGAAGCACTGGAATAGATTGCCCAGAGAAGCTGTGGATGCCCCATCCCTGGATTCAAAGGCTGGATGGGGCTTTGCACAACCTGGTCTAGAGGGAGGTGTCCCTGCCCATGGCAGGGGGGTTGGAACAAGATTGTCTTTAAAGTCTCTTCCAACCCAAACCATTCTGTGATTCTAAGTTCAGCCATCAGTGAGGGCACTGACCAGGCTGGAATCACCCTCTGCTCCTGGCTCACCTTCCTTTATGGAGCAACCAGCCCTTGCTGCTCCCTGACAATTATTTTGCAATCCCCAAAAACTTGTAACTTTCCTTCTGCCTTTATTCTGCCCATAGGAAAACAGAAAAGAATGAATTAAATGATACTGTTTTGTTTCCCTTGTTAAGAACAACTGGGCAATACATATGAGATCATTTTATAACAGGACCTTGATAAAGTATGTACCTTGCTTTTTACACTTGGCACAAACCAAGGAATCACAGTGACTGAACTAATTTGTAGTCAGTAGAACTGGGGCTGAAACCTAAAAGATGAGAAAGACAAAAAGAAGTCTTTTGTCTTCAGCCAGACAGGCAGGAGCTCCGTAGCACACAGACACAGGCGATTATCTCACCAGCTGTAGAGGCTTTAGCTGCCTGCACAAAAAGAGCTCTTTATTAACAAATGAGATAAATACACTTAGGTTTTGCAAATAAAGCCGTAGGACCAGACTAATGCTGGGAGCAGCCTTACACCATCCCTTCCCGTTCAGTGTCCGCAGACGATGCAGGGCAAGTTTCTCTTCTCTGTTACCAGAGCTCCCCTTCGTGTCAAATATCTGAATAACAGCTTTAGCTGCACAATTTACTGTGCATCTACCTCGGGTCCTGTGTTCCAGGTTCTGGCATGCAAGGGCAATATGGTCACTAAACTCAGTGTACAGTGGAGCATATTTATTACATGTTGGAGTGCAAATGCAGTACTGAAATACTCTGATGGAAAACTGTGTAACCTATTTTATTCTTACAGCTACAGGAGGGGTTCTGAGGAGAAAACAAAAGGCAGGTCACCCCACAAGAAAAAACACTCTATTATCTATTCTCAGGCTAAAGATCTCACACCAGGCACCTGGAAACTGCTTTGCCTTTTAACATTTTCGATTTTACCAGATTAATTCCACAAATGGTTTTGGTACTAGGGCAAATGGCAGAATAAACAGTTAGATCCACAAAGTTCTTGTTCAAAATGATGGAAACTGTAGATATTCATAAAACAGGCTGTTAACATTAACAGGCTTAATTCACAGGCTGTTGAATTCAGTCTAACGTGTTTCCCCTTTCTTTTGAAAGGTGTAGAGGACTCTCCCAACAAGCTGCAGGATATCTGGACTCTTTCAAGAGAGACTTCTGAAAATATTACCACTTGCAGGACATGGCACTGCCAAAACATTTCTTGAAGAGCAATGGTTTGCAAGGAAGAGACCGATACAGGAGAACTCACACTGNGTACTAGGGCAAATGGCAGAATAAACAGTTAGATCCACAAAGTTCTTGTTCAAAATGATGGAAACTGTAGATATTCATAAAACAGGCTGTTAACATTAACAGGCTTAATTCACAGGCTGTTGAATTTAGTCTAACGTGTTTCCCCTTTCTTTTGAAGGGTGTAGAGGACTCTCCCAATAAGCTGCAGGATATCTGGACTCTTTCAAGAGAGACTTTTGACAATATTACCTACCACTTGCAGGACATGGCACCGCCAAAACATTTCTTGAAGAGCAATGGTTTGCAAGGAAGAGACCGATACAGGAGAACTCACACTGCTTTCTATAAATAACTGGCTCCCTCCAAGTAGAATTGGGAGCACGGAAAGGCCTTGGGCAAAATGCTGTCTGGCCCAGCCAGTTCTGTTCCTGAAGCTCAGGGGAGCATGTGCTTCGCTGGGAATACTGCCACTGTCTGAATGTGTTCAGCGTGTGCTGCCACTGCCACTTGTCATGAGAGGGTAGGGAAAGGTTCAGCTCAAATCCATTGGTCCTTCGGGACTGGAAGTGACAGCACTGACTTTTACTGAGAGAGTTCTTCAGGATTGTTTAAATACAGCTGTTGGGGTTTTGTGGAAAAGCACAGAGAGAATGAGCTTGTGACATTCGTTACACACAGCTTAAAATGTCCTTTCTGCTCTGTGCAGATTTTCAGCTTGTGCTGACCTTCACCATTACCAGCTGCAGTATCTGCCATACCTGTGCAGTCAGGGACATATTCAGAAAGTCTAAAACCACACTTGAAGTGATTGCTTTCAGCTGGCCCCTTGGCTTTCAGAGGGCTCAGCCCACAGAGAACAGCCGATGGGCATAGCTGACAGGTAACCCCATCTAGACCTCACAGAGTAAAATTAAAGAAGTTCTTTGTGAAACTCATATTTCTCCAGGAAAGGAGCACCGATTCCTGCTCTTGCTGTGTGAGGAGTATTTACTTTGAACTGGTGCTATAGCCAAAATGTTTCTCACTATTGAGAAAAGATGACTAATTCTTCTTCAGAGCTAATTGACAAGAATATAAATTCTGTGTGCATCCAGAGCACTTTGTAAAAGTTTAAAAAAATCCTGAGCAACTTACCTTCCTCCAGGTCTTTATTTGCCTTGGCTGGCAGCTACTGTTACTGTTTGTTTGCTTTTTTTTCCACACGGTCAAGCACCTACACTGTGACGTTTGTATCATTGTACCACAGATGTTGCATCACCTGTGATAACAGAAGTCACTGACAGTCACAGAACAAATGGCAAGATTCCCACCCACTTCAGTGGGCTGGGATGTCACGGTGTGTTCCGTCACAACACCACAGCAGGGACGGCACTATCCTAGGATCCTGCCACAGCATAGTAACACCCAAAACCAAACAAGGGACTTCTTAGCCTGTTATCTTGGTCAAAGTTTGAATGGTTGGCCCAGGGATGGGGTTTGGTGCGGGTACTCTTCGCATCACTCAACTCTTTATTTGTTCATTTCTTAGCCTGCCATAAGGAATTATTTGAGATCTGCTAATTCTGGGACATGGGACATAATTTTTTTACTTCAGCATTGTCATGAGCACCATTTGCTGCATGTATCTTCAACCCCTCTACCTCCCATCAGAAACATTAGCTCTCACTGGACACTTAATGTGGGTGTACAAAGTCTTCAGTAAACTCTAGATTAAAAAGTAATCAGGCTGAGTTGAATTTTAGCCTCTTTCCTTGATGATAGCAACCTTGCTGTAACAAATCCCACAAAAGAAAACAAAGTAACATTCCGCGCTTCTTAAAATACAGTGCTGAAAAAGAATGAAGTTTTACAAGAAGCAACTGATAGGAGGTTATGTTGTCCTTTTCATGTACTAATTAACTGCTCATTCTGCTCTGTAAAGTTGACTCAGAAAGGCTTTCTGGATAGGCAGTGCTCTGTGTTTA
>VWZT01006114.1:0-43980 GCA_013397055.1 Pachycephala philippinensis
TGTGCTCCCAAACTCTTCCCCCAGATTGACTTCGCGGGCCCGATTTTGGCGGGCATTTTTGGCTGGCATCTTCTCTGCCCGGATCGGCAGCCAGGTGAAGCCTCTCTGAGGACAGGGCAACACAGTTTCTTTTTATAGGAATTTTCTTCACCTCATTTGTGCCACATGTTGAAGCATGCATGTTGGTCCCTCTCAGGTGGGGACAGAGCTGCAAAGGGCTGATTGATACATCTTTAGGCAAGAGGGGAGCACCTGAGAGTAGAATTTTCACTCAAGAGCTTATAAGAGACAACATACTTCCAGGGATCACATGCAAAAACCAAAGACAAGAGGGGAGACTGCTCACGGCAGCTGCTGCAGCCAGAAGCCATGTGCCCTCTCAGGCAGGGAATGGTGCTTTGCAGGCTGGGTAGAAAGGAGCAGTGACCCTCCTATCTCTTAAGGCCTGCATGTGCTCCTCCCTGGCATGTTGACTCTCCAAAGAGCTGATAGCTACACAAAAAATTCCAGAGGGAAGGGGAATGTAGTGAGTTGACCTTGTCTGGCTACCAGATGTCCAACCAGTCATTCTTTCACTTCCTTTCCTCAACAGGGCTGTTTATAAGTGAAATCACAAGCTGAAATTTCAGCAGTATAATATTGAATATTTATTAAGAGAGCAAAGGTAAACACAGCGCTGGACACTTAGCTAGTTAACCGGAGGCGCTATTCCATTCGTGTTACTGTTAACTTAAGTACCTTTCAAACTATTACATATTCATTAAGCTCAGGAGATAATTTACACTTCACTCAACTCCCCCCTCCCACTCCCTGCCTCCTTCTGCCAGTGAGGCGCCGCTTCAAGTCTTGGGGTCCTTCTTAGAACTGGGCGCTGAAATCCCCCTCCGGTGCCTCCCCAGTTCCAACTTAATTTGTAGCTGGCAGTTTCTCTGGGAGGTGTGAGTTCTGAGGAGATAACAGACTTGTGAGTTCTGATTAGATAACAGACTTCCTGGGATGCACGTAGTTTGTCTTCTTTGTTTCTTTAAGATGTCCTGGTCTCCAGCTCTGTGGTTTATCAACTTAAGACATTTATTACTATGTGTTCATAACTACACTCTCAACACATTACAACTATCTCAATGTTACAATTCACCTTAACTTTGTTTCTATTTAACTATATTCTACCTTGACTCTATTTCTACATAACATATTATCATTTGTAAATATTAAATTCATATATGCGAAAGTCAACATTTATCTTTTACTCACTTATCACAGGGCACAGGGAGAAAAGAAGACGAAAAATCTCATGGGAAAAGATAAGGACAAGAGGATCACTCACCAGTTACTGTCATAGACAAGCAGTAATATAATTTATTGATGATTAAAATAGAATTGGATTGTGAGGAACAAGGACAAAAATTAGAACACTCCTCCCAGCCCCCATTTGTTCCCAGGATCAACTTTACTCCTTCATCCCCAACTCTTCTTCCTCCCCCCTCTCCCCACCCCAAGTGGTGGAGGGGAATAGGGAATGGGGGGCTGTGGTCAGTCCTTAATGGCTTCACTTTGCCACTCCTTTCTCTGTATAGTTTCTCCCTGCTCCAGTGTGGTCTCTCCATGGGCTGCAATCCTGCAGGAAACACTTACCTGCTCTGGCATGGCATTTCCCATGGCTGCAGGGGACCCCTGATCGGTTGTGTGGAGCACAGCACATGCACTCTCTCTCCAAGGGATGCTCCATATTTACCTTTATCTAAGAGCACCCCAGAGAGGTGACAAAAGCCACTGAGAAGTCCGGATCAAGGTTTTCTTGGTAAAGTATTTCCATTTTTGGAAAACAAAAAAGAGATGTCATTGGGAAAGACAAGATCCCAAATCCATGTATTTTTTTCCATGTATTTTTCCCCAGAAAATAAAACTGTTAGAAAAACCCTAATTATGACCAAAAGCTCCGACTTTTTCCACTGACATGGAAAAATGTTTTTTTTGCTTTTTGGTCATGTCCTTTTATCCTCTAACTAAGAAAAATGAGGTATAAAATATCTCTTGCTCTGTACAGCCTTGAATAAATACCAGATAGATGTATAATGAGGTTTATTTAGCAGACCCTTCTGTGCTTCAGATGTTTCCACAGCCAAGCGAGCATGTGGAATCCATCCATTTCACAGGAAGTCCATAATACCCACTTGAATTTAAAATGCACACTTGAGAAAAAATTGCAGTGGATCTTAGTAACTGCAGGGGATTTTGGAGGTCACACACACAAGAAGACAAGTGGTTGTGGTATCATCAGGCATTAATTCACTTTGGTAAGGTCTGGCAGTGCACAGTGGTCCTTCACCTGTTCCATCAAAATGTTGATTTTCTGATATGGACTGGCGCTTTCCTGACCAGAAAAGAGCAGTTGTAACAAACTGTATCGCAATTTTACTAATCAAACAAACACCCACTTGAGGCTGTTATTTTCACTAGCAACTCATTAATGCCTTCAGTCAAGTCCCCTCCATGCAGAGCGCCAGGAGAGGATTAAATAGTAATTCAGAGTTCAAGCCAAGGCTCGTTTGTGTACCATCAAGGTGAACCATGTAGCTGCCAAGTTTCACGTCTGCGTGAGGAGAAAAGAGAAAAGGAATATCCAGGCAAGCTCAGTCATCTGTGCATCACTTTGGTTGAGAGATTTCTGATGGCATTTCTTTATTTATAAAACTACTGATTTTCTCTCCTTGATGCTTGTAATGAGAGGTAGATATGGAAAAGCACTCCTGATATTTCTGTATGCTCACATGCCTTCTAGTGGGGCTGGGAGATATGTGTGAAGGCAGGACACAGCTTTCACAGAGCTCCCAGTCACAGAAGCAGCCCAAGGGCATCTGCATTGCCCAGATGCAGAGTCCCTTCCTAGGCTGAGGTCACTTCATCCATCAGCCTTGGCACTGCCTGAACACCTGCTCTGTTTGCAGTCTGCAGAAATGCTCCCTGGCCACACATTTCCAGGCTGCTGCCTGAGACCATGGGAGGGCTCTCCTACATGAGTTGAAGGGAATGTTAGGAGTCATTTCTGTGGCAACCTGTATTTATTGTCCTGTTTTCATGTGATTTACCATCTTTTAAGCATTATTCAGTCAATGCTCATTTCATCTTGGTTACAAACCTATATGTCTAAATAATATGTATCTTTCTTTTCACTAATATAAACATATTTCAAAGCAGGTATCACAACATAATAATTATTATTACATGGCAAGCTTGTGTGTGTAGGAGAATATTTCTTTATGCCTTTAGCTTCTTTTTACTCTCAAGACAAAAGATGAAGGGATCAGGCTATCCCAATGTCCTTTAGGAGGTGTCAAGAGCAAAGATTTTTCTGAGCAGCCTCTACTCAGGCGTATGGCAGCAGGTTGCTAAGACAAAATATTTGGGTTTCCCTTTTTAGCATAGGCAGGTGAAGGCTCAGAAGGCTTCAGGGACTCGCTGACTTTCATCCATACATCAAACTTGTCAGAAATAATAGACTTGTAGGAAAACAGGATAACCTTGCCTGGATATTGCTTTCACTTTTAGGGTTGAGTAGGGTTGTTATTGTTGTGGGCAGAATGGGACCTTCAGACAAAGTTTCATCAGGGAGACCCTCCCATTGTCACAAGGTGCCCCCTTGCTTGTTAAAGTCCTTAGAGAGGAGCCTGATTGCAGCTGGATCCAATTCTAGTCCCAGACTTGGTCAAAAGGATTACACAGATGTACTTGAACCTTTATATGAACCTTTGTTCCACAGGACTAAGGATGGCAACAAAATATAAAGAAAATAAATTATTTAAATTGATCATTATAATGATTATTATTAGCCTAAAAGATCTTAATCTGTTGGAGTGAGGGTGCCTCTGGACTCAGGCCCACAGGAAAGCCAAAGTACAGAAACTGAATTAGAGCCTTTGACTAAGCTGAGATATATGATTTCACACCAAAATGAAATGGAGATGTAGATTTTAAACGTTTAGTAGAAATATATGCTAAGTGCTTTAAACACTGAAAAGCTGCAGCACAAGAGACCTTAAACACAGTTTCTACTGCAGCAGAACTACCCTTTCACAGAATTTCTCTACTTTAGACAAAACATAGATGAAACTGCATTGTTCACATTTTTTAGATAGTGTGTTCACATAAACAATAAGAGCTGATAGAAACTGAACATGCAAATTCTGTGTAAGACTTATGATTGTTAGAATTAGACTAGGATAGGCTGAAAAAAGAAAAACTAGAATCGTGTGTTAATCTTATTGGTTAAGCTATACTTCTGTGAGTTTTTGAGAAGAAGTTTTACCTACTTACTTGCTTGCTTGCTGCTGTTGCTGCTGCTGCTACTGCTTGAATTATCATGTATCCCCTTTGAACTCAACCTTTAGAAAACTATGAGACTATGGAATAAAAGACTGTAGTAAGACAGCAGCCTCTCTGCTCTTTCACCTTCAGCTGTAAAGGGAGAGTGTCCTGTCAAATTTGCTTCAACATTAATCAAAATAATTTACTACAGTAAAGCTATACTTTACTATAGCTACAGTATCGGTAGCTATAATGAGTACTGTGGTACACTATTTTTTAAGCAGCAGGAGGCTGGTGTTTCACACCATTCTACTGCCTTAGTGGCTGCCTCTGCCCAGTCAGAGCTGAACAGGAATAAGCTTGACACCAGCCTTGACACCAGCAGCTCAAGCCTACAGATGCTGTGGGAACTCATCTGAGTATCAGTTTTTGCATGCCATGGGCTCAGTCTGTCAGTGGTGTTTGACACTGGAGCCTGGAGCAGGGCTCTGACATGAGCCAAGTGGGAAGCAGCAGTGTAAGTTATGCACACAGTCATCTGTTTGGGTTTGCATGTCTTGAGATCCTTGAAAACCCATGATGTGCTGTCTTGAGGTTCAGTGTGATTGCAGACACTGGTAGGAAGCCTCTGAAAATGAAAAATATCATAGTTTTAACAGAACTGAGGACTAATATGGTGCTTGAAGGAAGAGAGGGACTTTCTGTCTCATTAAACAATAATGGTTACAAAATGTTAGACTCCTGTGTCTCTAAATTACTGTTTATTGATGCACTTCAGTGAATCAATCTCTGCAAATAGCCATCCCATTTTAACTTCTCTCTAGGCACCTACCAACCCAGCCTCCTGCTCTGACTCTGAATGCACGAAGTGGCTGCCACTGGGTACTGAATTGTAGGCTCCAGCATCTGAAGAGAGAAGGATGTTTTTTCCTTCCAGTTACTGTACATGTGACAGCATGGCACCCTCCAATGCAGTGTGAGCAGGACTTGGTGCCAACACAGTGGGACAAGCCACCTACCACTTCTCATGAAACAAGAGGTGAGAAGGCTTCCCTCCAGTTGTCAAGCAACACCACTGGCCCAGTTATTGGATTTCAAGTATAATTGTAGCAGCTGCTGGCATTCCAGAGATGTGGGCAATGGTGACATATTAATGACACATAGTGGTGTTGGCTGATCCTTCCTTTCTCTTTATATATTGCACTTCCAGTAAACTGAGAAAGGAAAGTTTTAGGGATCAGGTCTAAGAGCTGTGAGTGCCTCAAGGCCTCAACCCTGAGCTACCTCTCAGACACTGATCCCAAGGACATTGCTGCTGGTGGCAAACCCAAGCTGAGAAGGGTTTGTCACATGCAGGTGCATGTTTCTGTCCCCATGCAATCTTCTCTGCTGAGTTCGTACAGCAGTTGACGGGGACACAACACTGAATTGATCCTGAAAATAAACATATCAAAACATACTGTGAGGATTATTTTAAACAATTCATCTATTCTAGGCAAAGATTAGAAAAATGTAAACATATATTATGTCATATATAATTGCTATGCATGTTTTCCTACATGGAAATCTTTATTTTTTTACTATATCTGCCCCAACATCAAAACTTGTCTTTTTTAACCGAGATGAGTTTATTGCCATGGCTAACATTCCTGTGAAGCACAGCATATTTAACACACTCATATTTTCCAAAGACTCTGGGATGTACTGTTGCTAGTTCTGATTGTCCTCTGGCAATTTTTTCCTGCTGGGACTCCAGGTTGGGTCCTGCTGCCTCACAAGTGCACAGTCCAGTAGCCCGGATACATAATTTCTCTTCCTAGGCAAGCACAAAACCCAGGTGTTGAGAATGGTGGCAGCATTTGAGTCAGCGCTGATGGCTGGTGTGGGACCTGGTGATTGGGACACACGAGGTGTGGGGATACTCCCTGCGAAACCTGGTCGTGCTTGTGCTCCTGCTCAGCTCTGTGGCTGCAGGCAGGCAGAGGGGCAAAGCACGGAGTGGTTCCTTCTCAGCCTCCCCAAAACAGAGCTGCTGAAGGCGGCAGGGCTGTGCCCTTGGCAGGGGTCTGGCCTTGCTCAGGAGAAGCTGCAGCTCAGTGGAGCTGCAGCCCAGCCAGGCCAGGGCATCTCTGCTGCTGTGGGAGCTGCAGCCCAAGGGGTTTCCCTGCTCCCCCCATTCGCTAAAACATCAAGTTATGCCATAACATAACAGGAATGTTTTTTTTTAAAAATGGCCCTGCTTTTGAGGAGGTGAAAAGATCATAAATCTTTAGACACAGCTCATTAGCTGGAATTATGCACAAGTGAGTAGGAATTTTAAAGATGATGTTCCAATTTTTCATTCAAATTACTGATACTGCAATCTTCTATTAATTTCCCTGTTACTTGTATATGCACTTAAGAGAACATATACCCTTCATCTATCTTGTCAGGCATACGCACCCAGGATTCTACCAGCAAGAGACTGAGAGAACCCAAGGTTAGAAGAGAGAAAGCTGCAGAAACACCCACAGGGAATTCTGAGTGCTTCCCCAACAAATACATGGGAGTAGAGTTCTGTGACACAGGAGGCACACAGACCCTATAGCTTCACAACTTCCCCCCTGCCCCCCCTTCCCCCCCACATTAACTCAGTGGAAGTGCTTCAATCACACTACTGAAAATGCCAGAGAACAAATCAGTATCATGGAGAGGCAGGTGCTGTTGATGCACTGCTGTATCACATGGGAAACCAGGGAGAGCAGTCCTGTCTGTTGAGGTTTTGCTGCTACGAATGTGTGCTGATTTGGGCAGTGTTCAGTAGTGAGACAAGGGCACAGAAGTAGCTTCTGTCAGAAGCTACTGGAAGCTTCCACCATGTCCGGCAGAGCCAATCTCTGATGGCTCTGAAGATGGACATGCTGCTGACCCAATTAAAGAGGTTGGTAACGCCTCTGTGATGACATATTTAAGAAGGAAATCAAAACAGCGCGAGGGCAGTTTTTTCCCAGGGGCGGTGGGGTGCCACCGCTGGGAGCCATGCTGGCACTGCGTGTGGCGATGCAGCTGCTGTAGCTGCTGCCATCACGCCGTGGCCCATGGCAAGTTTTGCCTGCTTGGCCAGCCCTAGCCAGCCACACTGCAGACAGAAAGGCAGGACTGGCAGTGGCAGCTTCCCCTTCTCAGCACCCCGCATGAAGAGAGGTCCTGAATGGTGCCGGCACAGTGGCCGTGACCACCCACGCGATGGCAGCAGGGGCCACGTGGCCGGCAGCAGAAACATGGTGAGCGATTCCCCGACACGGAACCTATACAAGATCAACCTCTCAGCGCTACAAGATGCTGCAAGAATCTATGAATTAGTGAAACTTGTTGACAATGATACCTATGAGCAGCAATTTTTCTTCTAGTTGGAGAAAGAAGAGGAAGCGAGAACATGTGGAGAAAGACAACATGGTGGCACCAAGGTCAGTGAAAAGAAAGAGGGGGAGGAGGTGCTCCAAACATCGGAATTGAAATTCCTCTGCAAGCCTTGGTGAGGACCATGGTGAAACAAACTGTCCCCCTGTAACCCATGAAGTCCACAGGGAGTGCAGAAATCCACTTGCAGCCCACGGGAAAAGTGCCCACGCCGGAATGAGTGGAGGGCAGAAAAAGCTGTAATCCAGTGAGAGACCTGAAAAGAGAGAGAGGGCCCCTGCTTCCAGAGAGAGAGAGCCCTTGCTTCCGAGCTAGAGCAGCCTATTCTTAAAAAACTGTACCTTGTGGATGAGGGACCCATGCCACAGCAGTTCTGGGAAAACTGTTTTGCCTGTGGGAGGGACTCATGGCATAGCAGAGAAAAGACTCCTCTCCCGGAATGAACTGAAAAAGGTCTTGGGTAACAAACTGACAAAAACCCCCTCCACACCCTGTCTCCCTGCACTGTCGGTGGGAAGGAGGGAAGGGCTGGGGGGAAAAAGGTGTTTTAAAGGCTTATTTTATTCCTCATTATCCTCCTCCAACTCTGTTAATAATAAATTTACTTTATACCTTTAAATTTGAACCTCTTTTGCCCTTAAAGTGTTTTCTCCCAGTCCTTAACTCATGAGCCCTTTGTTTTTTTCCCCTCCTCTGTACAGCTATACCAAAGAGAGTGAGTGAACGATTTTTGTGGGTGCCTGGCATTTTAACCAATGTCAAACCATGACAGAATGTTACAGCCTGACACTTTTCCCCAGAGGAAGAGAGTGATGATTTTAGTCTTACTTCAGATGATCATCTTACTCTAATTCAGCTGAAAGCTCAGAAACCATGACAAACCATTTCCAGAATGTGTCAGCAGGCAACCAAAGTGGCTTGTCTGGGAAGGACAGGAGTAATTTTCATATACTTTGAAAAATCCTAGGTTGAAAATAACCATTTTCAACTGATTAATTGAATTCACTACCTGCTGCACAGGTAGTGAGACACATCCTGCCTGCAGCAAGGAAGGCAAAAGCTCTGTGCTCACAGCCAGCAGCTGGAGGTGGTGGAAAGGAGGAGAGATGTTCATCCATCCAGAAGGTGGAACCCAACCATGCAGCTTTGGAAGGGTGAAGCTGCAGCAGCAGCAAATGGGAAGCTCTGCACTGGGCTTTGGTACAAAACAGTGTGAAGTGGCATTAAAAAAATACAGTAAAAACAAATGAGCTGTTGATACTTCTCAGCACAGTTGTACCAGACTTGCTGCAAATTCAGACTGGGGTCCTGAGAGTGCTTTGTCACTGTGGTTCCCAGCTCCTTGTCACTTTGTAGGCACCCAGTTAAGCAGTTAACCAACACATGTCTTTCTCACAGGAAAAAAACCCGAGGGGCCTTTCTTCAACAGAGAACTTTGCCATGTGGCATGGTCTCATTTTGGTAACACAAGAGGGAGTTCTGACAAGAGTTACAGACTATGAAGAGGTTTTTCCCCATTTTTTAGTATCTTGAGACTTGCCATTACTTGGCAGTCTTCTGTTATGCATCCCTCACATGCTAAACCTACCCATTTTTAATTGCTTCTTTTGACTTTATAAATACTTTTCACTTCCTTCTCAGTTTTTTTTAATGCTTCTTTGTGCATTTGCATGTTATCTTAAGATTTTTTATGGGCCTTGTTCTGATGTGGAAAACACAAGCTACATGCAAAGCCTTGGAGCACATTCACCATTACCTCTATTCTGGACTTAATTTCCTCCACACCCTTTAGAGCATTGTATTCATGTGTTTCTTGGCTGGAGTAATAGACTTGGGATGCAAATGCCTGGTCGTTCTGCGGAGAGCTGGACAACAAGAAGCTTCCCCTACAGAGGTGCCAAACCCCCATGGCAACCCCAGGCCTCCTGTTTCTTGCAGAAGGGCTGGGCTGCCAGGCTGCTGGGATATGTGCATGCACCAGTCCCCTCCCCACCCCCGCAGTGGGGCTCAGCTGTCCAGTGGTGCCCATGCTCAGCCTTCAGCTCTGCTCTGTGTGTTAATGCATCTCCCTCCTGCAACTCTGGGACATGATGTCTCTGTTCAGGAGCATCACTGGATTTTATAAAGAGTGCTGGTGATCTCTGGTGTGCTTGAATCTATTGTCAGAGTGACATCAGCTGGGAAATGCTGGTAGTGGAGCAGGACTTCTTTTTAAGAAGTTTCTTCCCACCCAAAAGTAAGTTCCCCCCTACAGTGCGTAGAAAATCACCTCAGTTCTTCTGAAATCCAAAAATCCTAAAAAAATTGTAACTTTCCATAATCTGAAAATAAGCAATGACCTCCCTCTTCAGGAGCATTACCGAGATTAATACCCAATGAAGTTGTATTTTAATTATTTCTTGTCACTGTAAATTCTTCATAGATGAAATGAGCAACAGCAAAGTGGACCACAGCAGTGCCGCTGAGGGACAGAGCTTGGCACAGTGGAGTTTTCTCTTTTAGTCATACAGGAATGAAGCTTCAGCATTAGCTCTTGTGGGGGCTGGAGGTGACAACTGTCATATTGAAGGGTTGGCTGCTGGGAATGTTTTTTCCTGATCCTTCTGGTGATAGTAATTGTATTTTAATTTACTATTAAAACTACAGGCTCCTCATTAAAAGGCAAAGTAGTTGCAACACAACACTGAGTCAACACATTTATAATAATTGTTGTCACAGGCTGCCAACATGTATTACTACGCAAAAACCTAATGTGATTCATATGATTAAGGCATAAAGCACAATTGTATTTCTTTCTGAAATATATCAAGAATTGCTGTAGAGTACCATGGACAATTCTAGAATACACAGATGAGAAGGAAATATATCAAGATTTCTTTTTTGACAAGAAAAAATGCATATTGTATTTCTGAATGTGTCATAGGTGTGGGTGGAGAAATCCTTCTCAAAGAAGAAGATAGGTAAAGAAATTGTCAGACTCATACCAGCATTGAAAAAAGGTTTCTTTTCCTTGGGGCAGGAGACTATTTATTAAGTTCTTCTAGCCAAAAATCTCTATAGGTACAGCTGAGCTCATCTTCTAGCCAAAAATCTCTATAGGTACAGCTGAGCTCATCTTTTGGGAAAGAAGCTGTATGAGATCTTACTTGGTAATATCTATGTTTGCTTCCCTTACACCTATTATTGGTTTGCTGAACCACTACAACCAGGGTTTCAATTAAGATTTTGTTTAATGACTAAAGATTTGTAGTTTCAGCGACAGGCATTTTTTCATTGTCTAAGTTAAGCCTTGCAAAGGGAAGTTGCCTCTTGTCCATACAGAAAACTGATTGCCCTGAAGGTCATAGGGAAAAAATGCATTTTCTAGACACAAGCTAATTTAAAAGATGATGAAAATATCCCCTGAAAACCAGTCTGCTACACACAGCATGCATTTTGGAAGAAAGGAAAAAGCCGAGCTTCCCAGGAGAAAGTGACTCCTGGACTTATTTTGGCACCAATACCCTTTGGCAAAAAGGCAGGTGCTGAGCTAGCACACTCCCTGGGACCACTGTCAGGAAAAAAGAATACTTTTGCCTGCAGTACTTCCACTTCATTGAAGACTTTCAAAGGTGATATAAGTAAAGGGAAGGAGCAAAGTGCTTACTGGAGTAAATAGCTCAAATAATTCCCAAATTATTTGTGAAAGTCATATTGAGCTGGTATGAAGTCTGTGAGTTTCTCTGCAGTGAATAAACTTTTATTTTATTCCTGGTTGAAATAAAATTATCATCAGTAGCTCAAGCAACGGAAAAGTGTAGAGCATTACAGTATACATTTCTAGTGAGAGCTCCTATGTAATCACAAGGCCAAATACAGTTAAAAAAATGAAATACAAGATACCCCAGCAGGCAGAGGTTTCAAGATCAAAATCCTTAAATGGGTCATTTAAAATGCTTCACTGAATAACACTGTAATACAATAGCCTGTTGGAAGCTGCTCCCCAGGATCACTGCTTACAAGACATATCTGTTAGCTGACATTGAAAACAATTCTGCATAGGATGCCCAAAGTTTAATCAGGGTAGGTTTTTCAGAACCCTTCACTGAAACCCAGGTAATGAGAGATGACATGTTTCTAGGTGTGCACTGTCGAAAATGATAAGAGGAAAAACTGCATTTATCTATTAACTTCCCGGCCTAAGGGGATAATCAATGCCAGTTGCTTTGGTCAAGGATAAAACCAAGAACTACCCTGACACCCATCTGGTTTAGTTAGAGAGGTTCTGGGAGAGAGGGAGCCAAGAGGACACAGTCCCTTGGCACAGTAGGCTGCTCCCAGCCTGCAGCTCCAGCTCTCACTGAGCTTTTCTCAGAGCTACTTTGGCTGAGTCAGGAGATTATTTGCTTCCCTGCATTTTTGTTTCTCAGTGATGGCTCTGTTTCCATTCCCTCTGGCTTGTCCGCACCTTCAGCCAATGTCAGTGCTCTATCTGCAGTTATATGCAGTCTATTTAATAACTCCTCCAGCCTGACAGGTGACATTTCTGAGCATCTTTGCATCTTGAAGGAAGAAGTTTTTATTTCTTCCCTCCATTTGCTCTCTTCAGCCAGGTCTGTCTTAAAAATAAACAAAAAATTAAAGCACTCACCCATTTCAGCTTTCTCTACTGCATGGTGAAGTCCAAAGCACGCAACACTCTTGTGGTGACCAACAGCTGGCCTGAAGGCCTCACAATTATTATTAATACCCATTTTATAACTGAAAGGTAACTAGTTATGTAAGTACCTCGATTATGAAACTTGACCAGTGTGGACTGTTGTAGAGAAGGCCTGGGCCGTTGAGGCAGTGAGCAGCCATTTGCAGTGGCAACTGGTTCGGCCAATCGGGATTGACCACGCAGGCCTTCAGATCTGATAAGGAGAAGAGGACTAAATAGAAGTTGGCTGTTGTGCATGAACCCAGTGTGTCTTGTCGCTTGTCAGTCTCCGAAACTGCGACACAATACTATCTGACCAAGCAAACTTGGAGTGACACCCCTTGCCCTGTATATATATGTATTTATGTAACTTGCAACAGCATTTTTCTGTCAGGACATTTTCAGTCCCTCAACACAAACCAGTCTTGGACAAAGCCCCTTGATTACCTTGGCAGAACACCGAGGCAAAGTACCTTTGTACCTACCAATATGGTCTAGTTTGCCTTCTGGTCTGAAGCAAAACTCTATTGCCACTTGTCTTGTTTTTATAAAATGAATTCACATTGCTATTTGCAGTTTAATGCCAGTTTAGTGTCCTAAACCAGCTGTGCATACAGTACTGTGCTCTGGCTGGTTACTGCCTCTCCTTGAAGAACTACCCTCCTTCTGACAAAATATTACAGGAGTAACCATTAAACTAATTGTTGAAACTTGTTTTCTGAAATAATTGAGGCTTTTCCATCCTGACCCAAGCAGGCCCAGGAATAACAGCTCCCTGGTTTTTTCCTGCTTCTGCAGCTGAGCAAAGTTCAGCAAGTGTCCAGTCTGTATCATGCCGTCCACTACAAAAAGGCTGAATTATGCTTTATTTTCCTAGCTGGGCACACTACTTTGGGCATGGTTGCACTGGCCCAGCTCTTCAGTTTCACAGAACTTGTGTTTAGTGCTCATAACTCTTTAGAGGTAACTGACACATTGGTTGAGCACTAAAGCCACAAATTTCTCCATAAAAAACTCCTCTACTCTGTAGCTATCCTCAAGGTGATTTTTTCTTTTCGTTTGTACAAATCTCACTTTAGGCTTGGTGAATTATGCCTGAGGACAAGTTCAAGCTCCTGCTACAGCTTCTAGTTCCTTTTTGGGTACAGTTCAGGTCATGTTATTAACTTACGATTGTTAGCCAAACTGCTTCCCATCGGTCCTGCCTCCCTCAGCTCTTTTCACAGGACAAGGGCCAGGAATGACTCGAGTTTCACAGTGAGTTTTGCATCCTGACTGTTCCTAACCTCCCCTCGCTGCTCTCACTGGGGACATCAAAGTGGATATTACACATTTCGACATGGGGCACTTTCTGTGAAGCCCAACAGGCTGGCATGCCGTAGGATGTGGGAATAACACAGCTTTGAGTTTCTGGAATAAAACATTGCTTTCATGGAGGAAAAAAAAAAAAGTATCTTTTCTATCCTAACCCTAAAGTTTAAAGAACTGAACCCTGCAGGTGTCTAATTAATGCGGAGTTAATCTCATTAAATCTCAGCTCTTGCATTCTCACTCTTCCAGACTCATTTTTTCCATGCACAGTTTCCAGCTTTCACCCTGACGAGATTTGTGTAAAACGCACTGGTTTCTCATTGCCTTTTGTAGCTGAAGATCTATGCAAACCAGCTCCTATGAAGCAGCTTCTGCAGAGTCCTTGAAAATGAGAATATTGAAAAACCAAAGCTTACCAGGATAAACGGGGAAGCAGCTAACTCACATTATTTTATCCTAAATTACCTTTCCCTAACCGTGAGGAATTTCAAATAAACAACAAACCTTCTAAGAAACAGGTTTTTAGTGCCATCCATGTTTGCTTGCATTATAACCAGTAATTGATTATACTCATATATAATTAATAAAATTTGCATTTTGTCTACTGAGATGGGGGTATTCAACCTTGATTAGTGAATTCTGAGAGGTAGGTCCCATAGGACTAGAAATACGGCTCCTAAATGCTAATTTCATACATTTAGGTTAAAAGGCAGTTTGAAGAGGTAAGAAAAAAGAAGTGTCTTAAGATTTCAGATCTATTATGGATGGACAGTGTGGGGGTTTTACTACCAGCTCATTTAGATCATTAGTAACAAATACTTAAAGCAAGTACAAAATGAAACATTTCTACAAGTTTTTACACTCCTCAAAGTTGAGCTGAACTAAATAAGCATTTTCTCTGCTCTTTCTGAACAACTATTTCAACTCCTGCAACATGAAAATTACTATAAACTGAATTTTTTACTATCTGATGTCCAGTAGTTGTTTTATAAGTCAAGAATTGCTGCACTATGAAAAACTAATGCTCTCCAGGGAGTTTTAGCTTTTTCTGGTAAGAACTATTTACATGAAGATTCCAACTGTTTCTTGATAGTTGTCTTCTCTTTTAAACTGACTTCATTTTTATTAAGTAGCTGCACAAGTTACTGAAAACTATGATAAATTACTTCTTTGGATTCTTTCTTTCCCATCACAGCTACAGGTTACAGTGACACCACCTACACAAAGAAGTTACATGGACATTTTGTGCCACAAACCACAAACACAACTGATACCTCTGTCTTTTCAAAGTGAATGAGAATTGTGGCTTCCAGATCCATCTTCTGATACAACTGCCACTAGCACCATTTCATTTTGGTTTTCAGAAGCCAAGTTTCACAGGTAAAAGACAATTTTAATTAAAATCAGACCCTCAATATTCGTTTCTCCCTCCTCAGCATTTTTTAACCTTCAAGTTATTAATGGGTAAGATGTCAGTACTCTAAAATTACAAGATGGTAAAATTTCAGTTTGGTGCGTGATTAGATTCTGTGGGCTCCAATCCTGAAATAATGATGCAAAATATAATGGAGTAATAATATATCTAATGCACAGGGTTCCACGTTACAACCCTCAAAACAAGTCAATCATTAATTCCTTTCCTTTAATTAATTGCTTGTTTAGCATCATTCATATTAAGAATTAGTTTTCCAAACAAAAAAAACCTGAACAGTATCAACCCAAGTATATTTTAGTGATTCCTTAGGTTTTAACTTTTATATTTTTCAAATTCTGTATTCCTAGTGTGTAACTCTAAAGTGTCCGGTAGCCTGTGAGCTGCTGTTCCCTCATGCTAAGACAGACAAAACAAAGCCTCTCTAGGCCTGCTCTTCAAGGACACCCAGACTGTCCTAGGCCCAAAATGTGTAAACCAGCATCTTGAGAAGGGGGGCAAGCTGAGGGGAAATTACATCATTAGCTAAAGTTTAATTGGTGAAATTGAGTTGATATGCAAATGGACCAAATCTATAAAAGCGTGAAGAACTCGTGACTTGTCGTCCATCTTGGGTGTAGCCTTTGGCCTGCCCAGGGTGTACCTCTGACGGCCTTCCAAATAAATATCCACCTTTATTCCCTTACTCCTGTCCAGTGTCTGTTTCTAGGTTGGCCTCTTTAGGCATCATTAGCAGCCCTGATATAACAATATTAAACCCACAACCTTTAAGAGTATGTATGATCTTGAAGAACAAGACACCCCAGTCCAGTCAGTAAAAATATTCCCCACAAACCTGTGTTAATGGACCTTAACAGTTTCTTGATCAGGCAGTAGAGTCCCACGTCAGCTTATCTTGATTAAGAAGGAAATTGCAAGCTGTTAGTTATAATTCCCTACACTGTTTCAATAACAATTTCTGTATGATAGGAATTCCAAAAGAAACTCACACTGGATAAATATACTAATAGCTATAAATCCAAATAAAAGGTCCTCCATTAATATGATACTGGAACACTTGTAAGTGAACTTTAAAATTGTAGCTTCATTTAGGTTGTAAAAGACTTCTAAGATCATCAAGTCCAACAAGTTACTGAAAAGTCTGAAGAACAGTATTTTCAGTCCATTTCATGTTGTTGCTGCTAAGCTAAATATAAACATTTTGAAATCAATCAAGAGATGTGGTAGGTTTAAAGATGACAAAATCCTTCAGTCTTGAATTTGGCAGTCCAGATGGAGTTCAGAGCTATAATGAGAATATTTTTAAATCGTGTCTCAGCAGAAACAAGGTAAGAGCAGTATAATCAGAATTTTATCTTGTTTCTAACATGGACAGTACTAACAGTTTTGTTAGCAGGGCCACATGAAGTAAATAGAGCCATCTGCAGGAAGGAAAAGTCCAAAGTTTACAGGTCAACATGAATCTTTCTGATTTAAACACTGCTAAAAGCATAAACTGAATCATTTCACAGGGCTCCATTCTATCCTACTATTGAGTTTTCATCATTTGTTTAATCAAAGCACCATTCTGAGATTTACAATTAAGATGTTAAAGAAAGCTGCTACAGAAATAAAGGACACTGAGTTACAGTTTAAAAGTAGAAACACATAGCCAAATATTGAGTAAAAACAGATGCATCTTCAGAATATAAGCTGAGTTTGCCTTCTTTCTGTACTGAGCTTCTGACTTTAAGAGAAAAGAGAATAAAGGGCAGGTATTCATCTTTGGACTGCTTGTCCCTGAAAGACATTACAAATGTCTGAAAACTAAGAAGGCAAATTAGCTGTATAACATTTTTATATTACTATATTGACATTTTATGCACAAATACTTTATCAGAGTAAAAACAGAAAATAATTGTTTTATGTAGAATTACAAAAAAAAGAGGCAAAACACAAAAGAAATATGTAATTATTAGCAGAGTATAAGTGTCTTTATTTAAAGAGTAAAAAGTATGCAAAAACCCTTCTGTTTTACAAAAATTGGGAATATTCTATGTTTTCCTTCTGGCAGCAACAGAAAATCCTTTGACAATATATTCTACATCTTTTGTTTTACTGAAGACATGAAGTTAGTCACAGATTTCTCCCTCAACTACAGAGAGTGTGATAATAATTTTATACCGCTTGAAAGGTTCTTTCCTTAGTAATTAGAACATGGTGGAAAAGCAGATGGAGCCACAACAAAGAACCCCAAGGACCATTACTCCTACTGAAAGGCTGCAAAGCAACAACAGGATGTAATTACAAAGGGTGGGAGCAGAAGCCCCATGGGGCTTATCATGTAACAAGAAGAGACAGGGGAATGAAGTATTGATGCTACTTTTCAATTTTGCTGTGTGTTTATCCTCCCACAGTCTGGTTTGATCTAGAAAGCTAGTATTCTAAGCTTCTTTTCTTTTTATACTGTATTTTAACTAAAAAGGTCTCTCAAGAACTCTGCTAACTAGAACTAGCGACTTGTTCTGGACTTGTGTTTGGTCATGGAGTGTTGTTACATGCAGAGCTGCTGCCCTCAAATAGCAACTTCACATAATTCTTGGAAAGCTAACTTCCATCTCCTTCCATCTCCTGCACAAGTCATCTCCAACACTTGCCAGTCAGTGACAACTCTAACAGCAAGAAAAGGAGTGATGTTGACCTTTTGTGACAGATACATTTACATTTTTTGCTCAGGGCTTACAATTTTTTGAAAAGCAAAATGGCACCAGCATGCTCAGCAGATGGAGTGCTGTAAGAGCTCAAGGATGAAAACAACAGTAAGAGTAACCAAAAGAATCCAGAAAAAACCGTTTGATTTTATAATCATATCGATGAAAAAACACGAGTTAGAACTATATGCAAGACTTCTAGTCAAGCAAAAACTATCTGCAGATGAGCATCCACCTACAAAAAGCCTTGTCCTCAACACATCTTTAGGATACACACAAGTCTTTGTATTCTCTGCCTTCTGCCTGCAAGTGTAACCATTCCTGCTCGGCTCAAGAGCAGCAACCCAGTGTTCTCACTGCTCAGCACAAACACACTTTATGTTCAGAACCTCACTGTTCAAGGACTTTGGATTTAAGGTTTAAGAGTAGGTCAATCCCTTACAGAATTAAAGGTCTTCCCTGGTAATTGTTAAGTGTTATCAGAGGGGGTTTAATTTATAAAAAGTTGGTGAACATTAATGGTGACATAATAATTATGCTGTTTATTAACAAAGGAGCAAAAGCAACCCCCAAATCACACCATTCTCAGACATCAAAAGAAGCAGTCTAACAAGCACAAGTACGGAAACTCAAAAGCTGAAGCCTACTTTTTACTGCATGTGTAAGTTCGCAAGAAGCACTCTGAGTAGCTCAGAATTCAGGATACATCCCAACTATTTCTGACTCATCATCCAGACCTCAAATGGCACACAGCTCTGGAGCATGCATTTGGCTTAAGAAGCTTCAAAAATATCACTTGAAGTTCAAAGAGAATTTAATTTTAAATTAAAAATACCTCTTTGTAGTTAATATACGTTAGACTGTACAATGATTGGGAAATTAAACTTCAGTTCTCTGTAAAACTATTTTCAGTTTGCTTTTTGTTCCTAACCAGGGACTACTGACTGTGATTAACTTAAGTCTTCAGGTACTAAGGTTGACTACCATGCAGGTATAAGCACCTTGCAGAACACAGCATTAATACTCCCCACCAAAACAATCTACTCTTTGGGTGAGGGCTGTTTTTTCAAGTTTTTGAATTACCTGATGGGGGATGGCAGTGGGGGAAGAAGTTGATCTTTTCTTTCTGCAAAATGGCTAACGTCAAGTATGTATTTCAAAACAGGTATTTGCCCTCATATATGCATATTATGTGTATATTACAATGAAATACTCATAATTGGCTTTTCACCTAAGCCATATCTAAACCTGGATCTCCTTCTTCAGCCCTGATCTCCAGTTAAGTCTAGTCTTAGTTTCCTTTGCTTAAACAGAGAAGCTATTTTAAGAACTTGATGCTTTGTAACATTTAACATGTCTTCCAGCTCCACTTGATTAACAGAATGAACGTATTTTAAACTTTGAAAGCATCAAATGCCATTTGGTAGTTCAGCAGAGAACAAAAGAATGGAAAAGGCTGCATTCACACAACTGATCAGCCTGGGGACTATAGGGACTTCATTTTTGTTAAAAGTGTTGCAGAAATGACTTTGCACAGCTGTGGTCACAGCACTGAGTGGTTCCACTAGTTGCAGAAGTTGCGGTGATCCCTTAACTCACATTAACATATACGCTGTTAAAAGATCCAAATTTATGCAAGTCTGAGTTCTTTATAGAAATTCATGCTCTATATTGTACAGTCAAGAAACAAAAGAAGTTTCCAATTCTGATAAAGGTAAGAGCACCAACTGCTGTGCTAATAGAGGAAAGACCTCAGGTTCCCACTTACAGGTCCTAGTGCTTAATTATCTTTCTCTGCTTGCAGGGATGCTGTAGCCAGTGCCACTGCTGTAACTGGCTGTGCAATGCCATGGAGCTGCATCTTGGCCAGTTTCTTCTGCTCACACTCTGTGACCAAGCGGTTCAGCTCCGCTGCGCTGTACCCAATCAGAGTCTTCAGGTCACACACAAATTTGTACACAAACCTCTTGCCTTGCACTTTGCAGATCATGTCTCCATCATAGTAATACCTGTAAAATGGAAAAGAAATCAACAACGGACTATTTTAGCATCTGTAATTTTCATATGCATCCATTACTTACTTAAGGTCACCAGAGGCTAAAATAATATTCTTTTTCTCATCGAAATTCTCATAATTTCATATACCAAGATACTGTTAAGGCATTTTCTTATACGAGGAAAGGGAAATGTTGAAAATTGTCTCTGTACCTTGGTATATTAAGGAGAAACAAGACACAGTAATTATTTTACAGGCTGTTGGAAGCTTCGGTTCAGGAATAAGCTTTAGAGCAGTTTAAAAATGGCTTGGCAAGGAAGATGTCATATATAGTGATTTGCCTTAATAAGAAAATATTGCCTTTCCCCTTATTATTGTCCTTTGCTTTGCCTTTCTGAAGAAAAAAATTAACGCTGGGAACAGGTTGAAAATTACCAAGCAGTTTCTATGATATGAAAGCAGCTGTTCTCTCCATACTGTCTTCAAAGATGGAAATAAAACTATAAAGACATGGGTTAGATTTGCGGGGTTTTGTCAGTTTGGTTTTTTCTGTTTTGTTTTGCTTTTGTTGTTTTTTTTTTTTCCTTGTTATAGTTCATATGCTGTCAAAACTACATCTTTGCCTTTATTTACAACTAAAAGTGAGTTCTGTAACTATAAATACCTTTTATACTGTGTGACAAAAGAATTATCAGATTGGGCAGAAATGTAGTGAGATAACAAGGTCTACATGATCCCGCCACTCCAGAGACCGTTATAAAACCTTAGGTCACACCAATAAAACTGAAGTTAGAATTTTGCAGTTTTGTTGCTGTTCTTCTCTCACTGCAAGCTTTAATAGAATGTGTGTCACATTTCTCATTGAGCAAACTTAAGTGACTGGGAAGTAAGTAACTTGGATTTGATGAGCTTAACAAGCTTGTGATAAATTTGGAAAATAGTAAAAACTCAACCAACACAAATCACACAATACCATTTCCTCAAGACCATCACCCAAATGTAGCACAAATGAACCCAGATTTCTTGACTATCTAAAACTCAATCCTGAGTGACATGTTCATAAAGCAAAGATGATTCTTGTTCACTAGCAAAATTAAGTCAATTAAAAGATGAACTTCTGACTCCCAGCTCTAGTGGAAAAGAGGTAAGTTACTAAGAATCCAAGCAAATTCTTCAGACATCTCAAGTTCTGGAAAAAAAAAAAAAGCCTTTTAATTTCTTACTTTTGAGAGTCAGGACCTAAGCAGCAGGGCCAAAGACAGATGAGAGACAAGCTATGTAGAAAACAATGTTGGTAAACCTGTTGGTTACTGAGATCATGGGAGAAGCCACAGAGGTCTGTCATGGAGTACAGGAAGGGTCAGAGTAGCTTATTATTGCTCTGCGGGTAAAGGCAGCGTGGTTTGTTTGCTAAAGCTCTCCTTCAGCTTTCTCCTAAATGACATATAGTTATAAAAAAAGCTTCCTTTTCAGTCCTTCTCCTCACTCTACCCCTCAAACTACCACCTGCTTCCCTTAACTCCTCTGTTTCCTTCTCTGCATCTCTACACTTGTTCTTGGCTGCCACAACAGCTTCCACCCAGCAATTCTCTACGCCAGCCCTGTCCTCCAAAATATCTCAGCACCAGCTGAAGGAACTGTTGTGAAATTGTGTCCAGCATTTTCAGCCTCTTACCGAGGTTTAGTTGCAGTGGGTTGGGTGAACACTGTAACCATGAGGGTGGGATGATAATTTATATTCAGCTTTGAAGCAGAGTCTTGTAGTACTGGGCAGAATTGGGGAAGGATGAGAAATAACCTGGTGTGTCCCTTGTGTGTGAAATAGTGTGTGGGAACACTGGGCAGACTCTCATGTTGAATATGACAGGGTAGAGGACAAAGAGAAACTGAGCTCTGCTCACTTGGGGCAGTATGAAGCACCCACAGAAAAACAAAGTTTGTAAAATGTGGCCATGGAAAATGTCAAGTGGCAGTGGTTAAAATTTTTTTAAAGTTACTTAACTCTGTACAAGCCTTTACTTTTATTGTACAATTCAATATAATCATTCAAAAAATGCTGTAGAAAAATGCTTTAAAAAACTGAAAATATTTTGAATGATTTAGTCCACATTACTGATATGATCAGAAAGGAAAAGGACCACAAGAAATTGGATCGTGTTTATGCAAAGGCTCAAAACAAGCAAGATTCCCACATCTCATGATCAAAACACTCACACTAAAATTAGTCAATGTGCCAAGAGGATATTTTCAGTATTATGTTGAACACATTTCTGATTACAGTATTTGCCTACTCAAAAATATAGAAAGCTAAAAATAAGTAACATTAACATTCGAGTTCACAAAGTTACCTGAACGTTCCAAGACACATGGAAACTTTGTTTCAAAAGAATACAGGAGATGAATTATTTTTCTTCAAGTCTCACCTCCCTACTGGATAACTAAACAGATCTGGATTTTTAGAACATTTACCAAGATATGTGTAACAAAAAAAAGCTGTTCTTCCCTTTCTGCCCCTCTGCCCTAGTTTCTATACTGCCTGCTTTTCTTACAGCTGGGCAGAAGAGCCAGCGTATTTCTCAATAATACCAACACAATTTCCTGTATTCATCAATAATTGACACAGTGATTCCAATGCATTAGTAAACAAAACACATCATCATTTATTAACCTTCAGCTTGGCAACAGTGTTTATCACAAGAGTAGCAAGAGGCATTAAATACCCCTTCAGACATTAAACTATTAGAAAACATGTCAATGTTGCTGATGCAGCGGCCAAAATGACACCACTTTGAGGAATGTGATTTCTGTAATTCTGTGACTAAAATATAAATGCAAAACTTTTCTAATACTCATTTATGTGTTTAATATCCCACTGATAACATTATTCCAAAGTTCTTCAGCTGCCTTTGATAGCTTCTGTGGAATTTGTTGACAAAACATGAAAACATTGGCATGGTTTACATAATTTTTGTGTTTCAGAAGGTTTTCGCATATGCCTTTAGTATACAGACTCACAGATACACAGGTTGGAAACATGGGAATGGTATTGGAACAATACAGGCTGGGGAAGAGCTGTACTGGAAAGGTCCTGCTTTGGGCAGGAGGTTAGACCAGAAACCTCCTGCAGCCCCTCCAACCCAAGAGAGTCTGTGATTCTATGAAAAAAATTAACATTCTAATTTAAAATATAAATAATGCAAGAAAAGCCATACAAGACCAGACTAAAGATCCATCTAGAACAGGAATAGATTCCAACAGACTAAAACATAACACCTAAGGAAAAGCATGAGAGTAAGCATCTACTAACGCTCTTCCTTGCTTTCAGTGACCTGGGGCTCAGGAACTCCTAGAAGTTGCATCTTTCAATACCTAACATCATTCAAAATATTTCTTTTTCATTAATTTTTCCACTTGTCTGTCAAGCATAAAATAATTCTGGCTTCTACAATACTGTGCCTAAAGAAGTTATAAGACAAACAAAAGGGTATAGTTAAGCTGTGTATCTTGTGCCTGTCAAATGCTAATTAAATCCTCCCTAAAAGGGTAAAGAAAGCCAGAATATGATACTTTACCACCATTTCTTACAGAGGTATTTTCAAATAGAAGTTGCTATTTTTAAATAACGCTAGAGGAGTTTACTTTAAAAAAACCCAGCCAAACAACACATAGCCAAAAGTGAAAATGCTAGTAAGTAAAACACAGACCTCAGTCAAAATGCAACTTCCCTCATACAAAAAGAATTTCTAAACCTGCTTAAATAATTTGCAGGATTAGGCAAAAAACATCTTTCTTGAAAGCAAATCAAGAGAAATATATTTAACGATATCAGAATTAGAAATCAGAAGTTCACTCTCAATTATTTCAAAGAATGTGGATGAATTTTCCAATTAGTCCAGAGACTAAAATAATCAGGGAAAAGTAGTCTAAAATTCAAGTACTTGCATTCTTCCCCCATCCTCAAGTACCTCACCCACAGTGATTCAACAACCCAAGTCCCTTTTACTAATGTCAAACGACAAGATCACAATGAAATAAAGACACTTAAACACTTCCATTTCTTCAAATCACTGTGATGTTGGAATTGCAACTGTTGAAACTTAGCTGTAAACTGTATTTTTCAATTTAAGATCCACACAATAAGAACAATTAAATGGATCAATGAGTATTTGAAGTTAGAAAAGATTCTTATATACAGAAAACCACTAACAATTACAGCGAAATATGTGCTTTATTCCATAACAAGAGCAAGAACATGGACAGTAGAACATAAAAATAAGTTAATAATTCACATATTTCTGTATCTTTCACCAACAATCAATATTGTTTGGCATGTTACTAAAAGCATAAATATTGAAGATAAATAAAAGTGAGTGACCCAAATTAACAATCTTGAAAAAAGAAAATCTATTTTCAAGAAATTATTCTACTAGCTTCTTCAAAAAAAAAAAAAAAACCAAAAAAAACACCCAGCGAATACCTCAGCCCTAAGACTACCAGATCTCATTGCAAGGACCAGCTTCAGAAGATTTGGTTATGCCTTTATTAAAAAAGCTGCAAGTTTTGCATTATGATAATTAAAAATGAGGTAGCCAAATGAAAGCAAATCATACCCAATGAGTTCCTGAAGTTTCTTACCTCAAAGCCCGACTAAGCTTCTCATAGTTCATCGTGGGCTTGTTCTTGCGCTGTCCCCATTTCTGTGCAACCAGTTCAGGTTGATTCAATTTAAACTCTCCTTCATCACCAACCCAAGAAATACAGTCCCGAGCATCTTTGTCAGTGAGAAGTTCTAATAAAAACTGCCACAGCTGGATCTGGCCATTGTTCCCTGTTAAAATAGGAACAACAAGTTCCACTTCAACTTGTCCTTTTTATGTTCCCCTCATAGCCAAAAATTTTCAACCAACATATTAAAGCAGACCAACATAGAATATATGATGGAACGAAAACTTCCACTTAATTAATCCCTTCTAATGATTATTCTGCAAACATTTCCCTGCAAAGTCATCAGTACCCATTTTTATTAAAAGAAGATGAATACAGGAAAAAAATTTATCAAGATTTCACATAAATCTTCCCCTAGAACTTAACAAAACCCACTCCCCAACATAATAATTTAGACGCATATCTATCTTTAAAATAGAACAGATGTAGCAAGAGCTGCTTATTCCTCTTCACACACACACACACACACACACATATGTATAATAGAAGCTGTTTTTTTAAAAAAAATTCGGTCTCCAATTTTCAACATGAAATACAAGAAACACCAAAGAAACCCCCACACTTCAGCTTACATCAATGTAGCATCTTTCATGTTCAATCATTAAGATTTCTTTCTAACTCAAGTACCCGCAGTTAAATTCCTAAATTCTCAGTGAGATACAGACAGCAGACCTGATGACTAAAGAGAGAAACACAGAGTATTCCTCACTAATGTTGGCCAATAAAACCTTGGCCTTAAAATTCAGAATGACATCATTAGAGGCCTTTATAGAATCTGAAACAAATAAAACCTCAAGGAGGAAGACAAGAAAGGATTTAACAGAAAAACAACAATAAAGAGAAGCAGAACAAAAATTATAGTAAGAAAAAATGAAGAAATTAATAATCAAAGAGTATGTTCAAATAACAGTAATTCCAAAATTAAACTGCAAATTTAGTGTGCAGTTTTCCAGACATGCATTCATTTAACTAAACAAGAAACAGGAAACTATAAATTTTGAAGTCACCATATTGGGGGGAACAGAGGAGGAGGGCAACAGACAGTGCAAGTAGAAGCTAGGGTACATTTTACAACATAGAGTTTATTTTCTTCCCTTTCTTCAAATAGAAGTTAAAAGCTTAAATAAATGCTATGAAGTGGTTTGAGAAGACAGACTGTTAAGCGATGGGGAAATTTATCCATTTTATTTTCTGCAGGATGGAAAAACTGCAGCATCATGACATGGCACTTGTGTGAGCTGACCAACCTGCCAGGGCTACCTGTGCTTGCCGTGGATTTTTGTACCTATGGCTCCCTTCACACCACACGGACTCCTACAAACCTCACATTTGGAGCTACAAAGACATGTTTCACCAAACTGTAATTCATATTAACGGGTCAGTGTTCAGTGCATTGGCATGTAAAAATAATGGAGACAATACCTGTTCTGTTCCCAGGGGAACTCCTATCTTCCCCGGAGATCCTTGGAGCTCTCTGTACTTTAGCTGCCTTTGCACTGCTGTTTATCACTTTGATGGTGGTTGGGGTAGCAGGCTGTACAGATGCTGGTATAATCTGCACAGCTGTAGAGCAGAGAATGTTGCAGAACATCAACTATAAATTGCTGGCACAGAAATAGGCATATTTTATTTATTACCTGTATTATCATTAATATCTAGAAGCTAGTTTTTTCCTTTGCTAGAAAGGCACACTGCATTAAGTCACAATACTAAGTATAATTTAAAGACCTTTTTACCTCTTATATGAAAATTGTAGTTTTAAACTCATTGCAGAAGTGTCACATTACAGGTAAAACACCAGCTTTAGTTTATTATCATGTGTATTACATGCTTCCACAAAAAGAACCCAAACTCTCTCATGCCTTTGTTTTCATCTTCATGCTGTTCCCACGTGATCTACCCTAATGCCCTTTTCTCTACAGTCACTGCACAACCTCCATACCTGATATTCAAACAGCAAACACCTTCTATTGCAATGGTGTAGGAGAATACAGATGCCCCACTCAAGCTGGCTTTAACTAGACACAACCACAGGATGTAATAAACAGTCTGTCTATTTAACACATAAGATGCTTATAAGTCTTCTGAAAATTGATTCGTTTTAATAATTGATGACACCGCTTAGCTGAAAGAATGAGCTTCAAATAACTGGAAAGTTACTTTAATGTATTATTTCTAATATTAGTTTCTAAGCAAGTCATCTCTTGCACAGACCCCTTCAGTTTTTGGAAATACTTTTTTATTTGAAATTAATATTTTAATAGATCCATTCATTAATGCAATATATAACCTAAAGCCCTGAAACAACTAAAAACGTCAAATATGTATTCTAGACAGCTTATTTCAAGAAAGTGGAAAATCTGCCATCTAAAATGAAAGTTATAAACTTCCGTAGTTCAGGTCAAACACTACCTTTCAGCCAATAACAAAATATAGAGAAACTCAACATTATGTTTTGAAGTTTAAAATATGTCCTCCTCCCTTCCCCAAGGAAAAACACTCCCTCAAGTGATTTTCTAAAGGTTGTACTATCATAGTGCTGAACCACAATAGAGTGCTAAACCTACAAACAGTGAATTGTGTGAATTAATGCTGACAGAAGTACTTACGCTGATCAATAGTAACAGTTGCTATTTCTCCAGAGTGTTCTTGGCTAGCCAACACATCTACAAATTGGAAAAAAGCCCAGAAGGTTTATATTTAACCTGCAAATTTCAAGTCACCTGAAGATCAAAAACTTTCATGTTTCACAGAGGAAAAGAAATAAAAATTTGGTATCAGTCTGCAAGAGACATGTACAGTTCATGGTCTTACAAGCAGAGACATTTAACATCTGTCGTTCAATGTTTAGACGGGTGTACATGGCAAATTTCCACTATCTTATGCATTCTCCATCCCCAAAAACCTTCAGCTATATTATGTACATGAAGATAAAAATAGTTATTAGTCTGGCAAGTTACATCCAAGCATGGTAAATCTGAAATGCACATATATGTTACTGTATTATGCACATACAATGCATCACTTAGCAGCTGTGTTGTGTACCATCTAAGGATTTCACTGCCTGTGCTTAAGAATCTCCACTTCTATATGACACAGAAATGTGCATTTAATAACTCTCAATCAATATTTAATTATAGAACTAACAAATTCAACAGATACATAAACTACGAAGCTTTATAAAAAACAAAGGAGGAATAATCATTCACTACCTTCTACTAGTTATAAGGTTTGATAAAAGACAGGCAGTGTTTAGTATGCAGACATGTTTCGCGGCACCAGACATTCTAATACCTCCTGTTATCTCGTATTGATACCCTCATTTTTACCCCCAATATTAAGTAAAGGAAAAATGACTGCTCATAATTGGTTTCATATTTCAAGGAAAAAGTCTAAAATAAAAAAGGAGAGAGAGAAGCACAGAAGTGGAATAAGTAAAATCAGTTACAGAAAAATCTGCCATACACTTTCGAAGAAGCTCCAGGTGGCTCCAGAGAATTTCTCCCCGTGGGACACGCTGGAAGAAATCTTCTTGGCTGAGGTTGCAGAGCTCCCGCCCAGGAATGCTGAGTGCGTTGAGATCGATGTCAGTCATGCTGAACTCCTTCATCACCCATACCACCCAGTGGAGCACCTGGTCTGTTGACCACTGAACTGGGTCTGGAAAAGATGGATGAAACTGTAAATCATATACTTGATTATGTAATAACTTCCATAAGAGTAAATGAATAACATCAAGAAGCAGAGTTACTGAGACCAAATCTGCCTGGAAAGTTGGTGACTGCTCTTAAAATGGTGATGGAATGGTGTGGGTTGGTGGGGTGATGGAAAGGGCGAAAAAGGGATTTTCTTTAGAGAAAGTTTTTACATTTGAAGTACGCCTGACATATCTCAAACACAAATAAAGAATTTTTCTTCTTCCACACGTCTTTAGCTTCAAAAAAAGAGTACTCTCTCTCACAGAAGGATACTCTTCTTCAGAAATGTTGATCAAATGTGATTATGACAAAATATTACATTCTAAACTCATTCACATAATCTCAGTTTCTGCTGACAAAAACCAACACTGGGTATATCTGGGATGGATTAATTTTCTTCCCAGAAACCCCTATTGTGTTGTACTTTAGGCTGGTGACCAAACCAGTGTTAATAACACATTGAGATGTTTCGGCTACTGCTGAGCAGTGCTTGCAGAGGCCACGAAGACGTAGCTCAGCCCAACACAGAGAATATAAACCACACAACTAGCAAGAGAATTTCGAAGAGAACAATGGGCTTAAGTTCGCTGCAACCCATGTTCTCCTTCCTGGCCATTAGGGACACCCCAACCTTGTGATGGTGAGTATATTATAGACACCTGTACCAGGAATCCTGTTGGGATTGGCATTGTGCAATGTTCTGCAACTGCTGTATTCATCAAAGTGTATCTTATGTTTGTGCTGTGTTTTTAATGTAACTTGTATCACTCTGCTAAAGCAGAAATCCCATGTAATATCAATGACTTTCAAGTAAATTTGATATTCACTATTACACCCTCCACACATGGAATATCTAAAAGGACCTGGCCAGACTACTGGACTCCAATGCAAGGCCTTCTCTGTTTCTCATTCAGTCACCCCAGTGCATAGGCTGGGGGTGTACATGAAACTAAGGAGCTGACCCCAACTGACCAAAGGGATATTTCACACTACAGGGAATCCTGAGCAATAAAACTGAGGACTAAGTATTTTTAAGTAGCCCTTGCATAGGGCCTGGCTGAGCATTGGCCTGATGGAGGTGAGTGATTGCTTCTGCGTGACTTTTTCAGCCAGAGCATCAAGTTTTGGGATGTTAACGTTGTACATAATATATTAAAATATGTCAACAGGTAAGAACTAGAAACTAAAGTAGTGATATCTACTTTTCACTGGAGCAGAGTGATTATGTAGGAGCAGAGTGATTATGTATTTTTAAATTCTGATATCTCAAGCAGATGTCACCTTGAAAAGATTTTATTTTAAGATTTAAAATAAATAAAATTAAGAATTAAGAAAAATTAAGAAAATTAAGAATTAAAGAAAGCAAAGTTTTCTAAGTCTATACACATTTATCTAGGAGCTACAAATTTCATTTTGCTTAACAAAGGACAGTTACATGGCATCATTTTTCATTAATGCTACCTAAAACAATGCAATGTAATCCTGTGGCAAAAGACACACCTCAAGAGGGTCGATCTACCAAACATCAGCAGCAGTGAACTTTTATCAAAAAGCTGCTAATTTGCTCTCATTGACAGAACACAGTCTGCAAGGAAACATAAATTCTTACTTTCTTTAACCACTTCCGTGGTTTCCAAGCTTTCTGCTCCTCCGTTTTCTGCATTTATTTCTCATAACAATTAATATTTTCCTTCCTTCTAGGTACCAAATATTTCGATTCTAATAGCAGAAATACTTTTAATAGAAAAAGATTTATAATCTTTAATAAAACCCACCCAAAACATAACATTCAAGAGAAAGCCACAACATTTTAAAGACCTGCTAAAAGCTAGTTTTCCATTTGCAGCAAAGCAGAAAAGCCTGTAAGGATGAAGACACCGAACCACCACTTTTCTGGCTGATTATTTATTGACTGGACTTGACTCTTAACATCAACACACCCTGTCTTCTGAAAAGATTCAAGAAATAACTTTGGATTATAATGTAGAATCTAGGGGCACCTTATTTCAGCCCGAGTCCCAGCAATGTCTACTCAGAAAACATTTAAAACGTTGTTCTTTCTAGGAGTGTAATTTAACACATTTTTCTGTTATCAAAAGAACACTATTATTCTCAATCCACAGATCTCTGTCATAATGAACTAGTATGATTTTCCTGAAAAACCTGCACTCCTATGGCCCAAAAGTCATTAAATTTTTAAAGCCACAGTTGTGGGTTACAGGGTTTTCTTAAAGTATCAACATTATTAAAGTTTATTAAAAATATTATTCAACTTAACAACACTGGTTTAAATAATTCTCTTCTGATATTAATGTGAGAATATGATGAAAAGTATTAGTCTGCTTCTGATAATCCCTCACTTTTTTTTTTCAAACATTCTGCATCAAATCCCTGATTATCAACAGACATAACATGATGAAAACTATTTTTGAAATGCTTACCAATGAGAAAACTAAAACACCATGAAAAAGCCATTGCTTTAGTTATCAAAAATATGCTCAAAATATTGGCAAGCTACATGTCCTGCAAAGACGTGTGAGTTGACTGCAATTCTTAAACCCTTCCAAGTATCCCCCTTGCCAAATATATTCCAGTTTTACAGGTCTGCTCATACATAACAGCTTCCTGAATATGCCTTGACGGTACATTTCTGCCAGTCACAAGAAGCAATTCAGCTGGATAATCTCCCAAACATGATATAGGTCTAAATCCCACAGCTGTAGTCCAATCTTAAACAGACATTCAGAGATTTTCTTTTAAGCTAACATTAAAAGTGCAACCCGCTAAGTTACAACATTAACTCAAAAAAGATGATCATCTAGAAGAATATTTATTTTCAGTTCTGAATCATCTTCCTCCAGTATGATGAAGTCCAGTACAGCTTTTCATACAAAATCTGATTTAACAGAATATTCAGCATCCTCCAGTCCATGAACGATTTGTTTCAGCACTTTTATAGGCAATGTCCCAATACCAAATACTGAGTCTGTTCAATTCCACACACACCTGTCCTAGGTTACAATGTAAGATGTGACCAACAGTATGTATTCTATTATCATCTTCTCAAGCTGACAGAGCAGGTTCGTTACCTCCTGCCAGGACTCATCCTTGATAACTTAATGGGCAATCAAGGACCCACCTCATGACTCACAGATAGCATGACTCACAGATAACTCACTCCGGACTATCTCCTGTTAACGGGCCCATCAATACCTTGCCTCATGACTCACCATCCCATTGTGAGATGCTCCGCCCAGGGGGAGGAACTGAGCATTCTCATCTGTACATATACTTGGAGGTTTTGGAACACCAGACACAGCCCTTACCTATGGGACTCCTAGAGGATAAGAACTACACCACTGGCCCTTCAGGCGAAGATGAGACTTTTCTTTTCTACAGGATCACCGCTTCAACGGGACCACTTCATTCGGACTGCTACCAACACCCAGACCGACAGGGTGTCAGGTTGTATTCTGACTCTGTCAGTGGTTTGTTTTTCTTTTTCTTTGTACTATTGCATTTATTTTAATTTTCCTATTAAATTATAATTCTGACTTGCAATCTCTCACTGGTTTGTTTTCAAACTAGTACGACATCTCAAGAGCTTTATCACAAACATAAACATTTTTAAGGGGGGCAGGAAGAAAAGTGCTTTCTAAAAACTGCATTGACAACGTAGTTACGGCGCAAAAGCACTCTTTTATTGAAACTATTATGAACATTCATTTCACTTCTCTTTGGTTTTTAGATTAGGTACTAGGAAAAAATTCTTCCCTGTGAGGGTGGTAAGGCACTTGCACAGTGCCCAGAGAAGCTGTGGCTGCCCCATCCCTGGATGTGTTCAAGGCCAAGGTAGATGGTGCTTGGAGCAACCTAATGGTCTAGTGGAAGGAGTCCCTGCCAATGGCAGGGGATTGGAACAAGATGGTCTTTAAGGTCCCTTCCAACCCAAACCATTCCATGACTCTACAATTCCCTTATGCAGATTATTTGCATTGTACAAACCCATACCATAGTTTCCTTCTCTGAGGTCCTTAAGCACCAACCCCACACAGAACAGAAGAGCCCAGCCCCCAGCTGAATACACCCATAGCTGTGCACTATTACCATAAGGTATTCCAAGGCGCTCCTGCTCCTTCCGATAGCCTTCCAGTGCTGCAGCCCATCGCGTCACTTGCTCAGACGTTTCATCTGAAATTGTTGCAATATGTTTTGTCCCATCCAAGGTTATCACTTGAGCTTCCTCAACAAGGTGAGCTTCAGCCTCTCCATGATGAGCATCTGGATCAATCACAACCTCCACGGTCTCCACAGGCTTCACAATTTCCAGGATGTTCAACTTGGGCTCTATCCCTAAGTATTGGAAACAACACAAAACTTAAAGACAGTAATGCAAATATGGCAAAAACATTGTTTTAAAGGTTTCTGATTAGTAGGGTTAGCAAACTCAGGAAAGGAGCAGGACACAAAAGTGTCAGCAAATTTTTGCGAGTGTCCTAAATTAGAATGACATACTTTATCATACAGCATATACTTTATTAAGGTGAATAACAAAGCTGTCCCTCTTTCTTCCCCCAGTATTATAGCTTCCTGTTCTATTTAAGTGATTTGTTTCACAGATCTTGAACAGAACGTTCAGCATGTGAGCATAAAGTACAAGTATTTTGGTCTGTAAGAAATATACCAAAAAAAAGCCCCAAAACAAACAGAAAAAGCAACCTCCAAAATGATCCAGAACAAGTATCCAGCTTTACTCCAACCATGAGGCATTTCTTTCAGCCTTTACAATACTTTCCTGATAACTCTGGGGCCTACACAAAGCAGTTAACATTTTCTTTCAGTACTCTGCAGTAGGCAGTATGTTAAACAGCAAGTTAAAAGAAAACTAGAAAATTCTTCACATTTTAGGCTTCATCAGCTATTCATGTTTTGACTTTATGTCTGTCATTTCAGATATTAGATCATGGAGCTACAAGGTATGTCTGTATAAATTCTGCAGCAAGTCAGAACACATTCACTAATGCTTTGTATCACCATCATTTCTGTTGTCTTCTGAGGTGTTTTGTCCAGCTGGTGCCTCACCAAATTTCTGACATTGTACAGAAGATTTTTCAAAATTATTTTAATTTTTGTGACATACAATTTTCATTATAATGCCAACAGCCACACTTATTTTAAGAGATTTTTATCAAACATATTTTCACATTAAAAAAAAATCTTTACAATTCCATTTTATCTTGAGTTGGAAAACCTCGACTATGGTTAGGCTGATGAAAGTAGGATTCACAGAACATCATATGGCCAGAGTAACTTCAGTATCTTGTACCATAAAGACATTACTTTGTGTCCTTCCTGTCTAATCTATATTAAAGCTCAATATGAGATGGTTCTGCAGGTAACAGCCTTAAAAGCTAAATCCACAATCCAGTCATAGTTTGTAAGTGAAAACAAATGGAGTATGTACCTGTATTACAAGTAAGACAAAACAAGTCTTTTTCAGCCAAGTATTTCTCTGGATTTTAAAAGGCATTTAGCTTGAAAAAGACACTAGAAAGGGAACAAATAGCACAAAGACCACAGAGTACAAAACTCAGCAATGTGAAATCAAGGATGTGAAAATACATGTAGACAACCAGTAAGTGGTTGATTAAACAAAGAAGCAAACAAATATCTTATTTAGGAGAGTGTTTTATCTAGGCCATCTAAAATGAACATGCACAACATGGGCTTCTTTCAAAATCATACAAAAATGGCTAAGGGAAGCCACTAAGGGTTAAGATTCTATTTTTGATCTTCAAAAAGGAAAGTAAAGAAAAAGGCATCTAGAGAGGTACAGTTCATTATTCCTCAACAAAATTATTCACTGTGTCATAAAATTACATGTCAAAAGAACTTCATGCTTTATCCACAATACAAACATGGAGATCAAAGCAATGAGTCCCTGTAGAGGAAACAGCTTCTAAGTAAAAATGTGAATTAACAGTCTGCCAATTAACAGTCTGCCACCTAACTTACTGCAACACTAGATCAGCATTAATTCCCTGTGTTTGTCTGCATGTCTCCTCACATCTCTTCTCCCTTTACCTACCACATAAGAGATGACCAGCCTTCCTCGGACAGCACCCAAATTGTGGAACACAATGCCACACACCCCAGAAGTATAAACTGGTACAAGCAGTACAAAGCTTCAGGACAGGAGCTACCAAGATACATGCAGATGTTGACAGTACTGCCAACTGTTTGAAGGTAGAGAATATACTGGCGTGATGACTGACCTACAGGCAGCCTGCTTGGTTTTACCCACCCTGAAATGTCTAGTATTAACCACACCCAGAAACAGGACATTAATCAAACAACATCTTTAATCTAAATAAGTGTCATTACACTTATGATTTGTTCCTTTACATACTAAAAATAACAAAAGCCTACTAATTTCAGAAATTATTATAGAAAAAAACCCCAAAATATTTTACTGTGGAGGTCTTCAAAACTAAAGCTTTTTTCAAGTTCTTTGACATACAATGGAACACAGTTACTCAGAGTTCCACAGACATGCAAGAGGCCCAGTTCAGAGCAGTAAAGAACTGGGCTTTACTGAAAGCTGCTGTTCTCTGAATGGCAGGAAAACCACACGCACTGCCATTCCTCCAATCAGAGGAAATGAGTTAGGGCAAGGCAGAGTGCCAGAAGAGTCCTTCTAGTAAAATGAAAAAATGGGAACAGTATTTTGTCTGCTGTAGAATGAAATGCTATAAAAGAACTACACTCAAGTTCAACTAGAGAAGAAGAACTATATTTCACCTGTTGTCTTTGAATTTAAAGCCAGCTGATCAAACTTTGATAGAACATTTGAACTGACATAGCAGCTTTTCTTTCAAGAAATAAGACAGTCCAATCCACCACAAGGATTAGCATCACTGATTACTCCTAGCTGAATTCTATACATTACACAAGTTAGGGAAAAATAAGCATAAGTGAACTGAAAATCTCTCAAAACCTCATCCATGCAAGTAAAAAATGAGGATGGCTTAAGAAGCCGTTTTCCCCCTCTGGCTCAAAGGGGTACTGTGGTCAAGAGTAACAAGTCCATTTTCCTGTTAGTGAGCCAAATATCTTCCTTTTGTTTATATGCATCCTATTTGTTTTCTGATATTCTGCCCTGCCATATTTTACATGCCTTCAACAGACAGATGTCTTAGGAGTTGCTTAAGTATCAAGGCCTGAAAAACAACACTGAGGAGTGTTCCAAAGTGACACAGAAGTACTTAATACTCAAGTGTTTCTTTTAAGATGGGAGGGGTAGGGAGAGGGAGAGAGGGAAGGTGTGATGGGGGCAGGGAGCAAGAAGCTCCTTGTACTCTATGATCATGAATACCAGTTTTACGTTAAAGGGAAAAAAATGAAACACAGGAAGAACATGGAAGATGATAGTAAAAATATTTATCACTCACATCCTTTTGAAAATGGAAGTTTGAGCATTGAATACTAGAAGTTACTGGGCATGAATTAAGAGCAGTTATTCTAGTTCCCTGAAGGATATTTCTATTCTATTTTAAAAGCAGAAAGGTAGTACACTTCCCATTACATATGGGGAATTGAGGACTCAACTAAGCACTAGTCACCTGACACTCAGCATTAAATGCAAATTGTGTCTTGCTGAAGACTGTTACTTACAAAGCAGGAAAGTTTTCTTCTGTTTAATCTACAATGAAGCCACAAGTAAACAAAAAGTGCTCCCCAAATTTTCCTCACTTGCTTTGCTGATGTAACTCAAAATAGATAACTAATCTGCTCCTGAAGAACTTGTCCCTGTTTAAAAATACGGAAATAAACACATGTAGCTGTTCCCACAGCCCAATATGAATATTGTCTTTAAAGAGTGGTGGCTGTCCTTCCACTCAAGACATACGGAGGGGGCAAAGCAGAAAAGCAGGACAAAAAGCAATACAATGAAGCTGCTAGTTCCTGAGGATTTTACAAAGGGAAATCCTGTCATACCAGATAATACAAATAAAAACTATGCCTCAACAAATCCGTACCCACCTGGTTAACGTCCCTCTGACACAATGGTTTATTCTGACGTCTCATCCAAAGAAAACAGACAATAGACAGTGATCCTGGACCTTGGTAAGGATTTTCAGTTAGCTACATTTACTTTCATAATGTAATTGTTCCTAAAGCACGCAAGCTCGCTCACCTCACAGGGATGAAACTGTCACTTACCTACACAAAAATCTTTTGCCTGCTTCGATATTTGGTCTGATATGAGTAACTACTCAACCTTGAGGAAAACCTCATACTGTAACTCACACTGCTTGACAGAGAGTTGTCTAGGTTCTGGATTTGTGTTTGATTTTTTTACTTATAAAAATGTTATTAAATTCCTTCAAAACGCATTTTAAATAGCTTTAGTCCATGACATTTATTTTAATTTTGCTACTTAGAACTACAGTACACAGTGAAAAATACATTCTGAAGCTCTGTGACCATTCATCGATTTTCTCAATTTTACAGCTAGGAATAGGAGGAGACTAGTATTCTTGTAATATTAGTTTGTCTGTACAATGGACAAATACGCCTGCTTACCTTGCCTAGATATTACTTGCACACTGAGTTGCACTGTTCCATCTGTTTTCACTCCTTGATCAAAAAGGCTTCGATCTGGGTCCAGCTTGATAAAAGCATTAAAAATTAAAAATTTAAAAATATGTGTTAGTCTCACAGTTACAATAAACTTATTCTCCTTTAAACTTTAGAAACACTTGGTGCCTGCAGCAAATTTTCTGAAGAAGTGTGCAAATATTTTTAGTACTGTGTAGACATAGTACATAACAGAAAAAATTTGATCATATTTGAAACTTGCCACTCTGTTCTGTTGAAGGTATTTTCACTTACAGGAAATTTTTTTTACCTAAAAGAAGCAATGCAATATGGGGAGGTATCTTCACTACACGAAAACTATCTACAGTTCCTTTTCTGAGTTTTTAACAGCTTCATAAAAATTCTTATCTTTGTAACAATATTCTCCCATTGTTTCTGGAAAAGCCGCAGATGTCTGATTGTAACTTCAAATAAAACATGTAGCTAAACGAATGCAAAACAGTTATACTGTCTAACATGTGGCAATGCCTGTAAAAACGGAGGGATTTTTTGAGCAATGCTCTGCTACCTCTATACCTGAATAATACAGAAACTTTCTTGTTTAGATTCAAAACAAGATTGGACTCATGGAAGTTCAGGCAGCAACAAATGATGTGGGCTACCTCAAGAGAAAGTAGTATGGTCATTGCCCTCATTCTTTCACTGGCAAGGTGGTTTCTTAACCTCGCACCAGGAACTCCAAAAATATTTTGATTGTATTCACACTGAACGAGTGTGTATATATTCAATGGTCTGATGATAATGAACCTGACATGAAATTAAACTCTTAACTGTAACTAATATTCCACATGAAGCATGAATTCCACAGACAATGGAAAAAGGGGAAAAAGTATGTAAAACACTTCTCCATTAAGAGGTTAAATCTTTCATAACCTTTCAATTTACCTGGATATCTTGCAGACAAATTTCATGTGCATCCAAGGAACACTGCAGTCTGGGTTCCAGCAACTTCTTAAGATTTCCAATGGGTTCACTGATGTCAATAGCCTGACTCACAAATTCTGCGGTGGTGTAGGTTTGCTCGACAATGCTTTCATAGAAAATTAATATGATAAATCATTACCTATGTGTTAACAGAGCAGGTATAGGAAAGCTTAATAAAAGTTAGAAGTAAACTAGATAAAAGGTAATACTGACTCTGAAATCTTAGTATCATGCAGTATTAGCTTGAGTACTCTTTGTTTGAGTAGAGAGTGAATTACTAAATTTGCTCTCATTAATTTTACAGTTGTGTAACTCTTCTTTCACCCTGTCACCACTAAAAAGCTCGGTTGAATACCAAGATTCAGATCACCTTTTTCAAGAGAGTAAGCCATGGTTAGCATATTATATATTGTTAATTTGCATGTAGAGTAAACTAATTTTATTTGCTTTGCCTGGACTGTATTTACAAGATATTTAATTTAAAAGCAAACACAGAAACTTAACAGACAGGGAAAATAGAAGGAAAAAAGTGTTCACATTCATACATAGCAACTTTCCATGTCTTTTCACCAGTCAGCACAAGAATAATAAGCTTAACACATACAAGGAACAACCAGAAGGAAGTACAGCAGCATGGAGCCTTGAAGAAACTATGAGTCGCATGTCATGGTTGTCCCGCACTACAACAATGACGGTATTGGCACAGGCATTCAGAAATGTCATTGTTATAGGACTCATGTTATAACAATGACCTTACACACTTGGCCTCTCTTCATTTACACAGAAGGAAACTGGAATGTACACAGAAATAGTCTGTAAGTAGTAAAAATACACGAGGAGCTCAAGAATAATAAGAAACTAGTAAGTGGCTTTGAATCAGTTCTCCAGAACAGGTTCTTAAAGGGTAGTTAACCTAACCAGCCTCAGTTCTTTCTACCTGTTGGAAACTGGAATGTTATGGTTTATGGCTTAAACATCTTTATGAAGGACTTTTGCCTATTATAGCAAAGGTGTAACAAAAGCTGCATGGAAGACCACTGCACCCTGAACAGGCCTCCTGACTGAGGCCCTTGACTGCAAGTTAATAGAGATCAGACAAAGTGACTCAAGTCTGGGCTGGGGAAAAAGAATACATTCACAAGAGGATTAAGACCAGCACCTTTGGCATGGAAACCACAGTCCCAGGTTTTTCTGCTGCCAGGCTCACACAGATCCCTACACCAAAGCAGGGAGGAGGAAATGTTTTGGGTGCGTGGCACAGCCTCTGGCCAGATGCAGTGAATGCCCATCCTCCGCTGGGCAGACTGGCCCAGCTGTGGGGCCTCCCACCCCGGGAAGGCCACATCTATGGGACATCCACGTGAGGGACAGCAGAGGGGGTGTCATGGCCCATCAAAGGCCCCTCCCAAAGGGGTCCCCAGACCCTGCACCAGAGCACTACACGCGATACTACATGATGCAACAGATCCACAGTCTCGCAAGGGGCAGTGGCAAACTTGCCCCCCTCAGGGAGGTACCTGTGTGTTCCCACCTGCCCAAACGTGTATTAATCCACTGGATTCTGTACTTTTCGGCAGGGGACTCTCACCACCAAGACCAGATGGAGGGAAGCAATGAAACATCACTGGGACCCAAGAAGGGGTGATATGCTTCTGCTTAATATTTGTCACTCTACCTGACCCCTCCCCACACCTCTTTTTCTATTTCCTTCTTTCTTTTCTTTTCTTTCTTTCTTTCTGCCTCTTTCAGTATTAAATAAAATATATCAATTTTTTTGGTATCAACATCTAACCTCATTTGGTTTTAATCAAGTTTTGGGGTATATTTCATACCTTTCGGGACTCAATCAGTTTTATTTACAGAGACTTAGTTTTCTTTACTCTTCTGTGCTTAGACCAGATTGCAACTCTACCCTACACATCAACTGATGCTCTGAGATTCCAAACACAGTAGTGAAAATTAGAAGGGAAGCATTGGAAACTAAAAATCCAGGTTGAGGTAATTAAGTCAGAGAGTATCCTACTTCAGTATGTACAGTTTCAATGGCCCTAACAACAGTATAGTTGATACTGAGCATCATTTCTGCTCTGTTAAAAACAAATCGTCCTGTATAAATCCTGTATAACAGTAAAGCAAAGGACTAGAGGAATGGAAAGGTTAATCTCAATTACAGAAGGATACACTGAAGCTGAAAGGTTTGCAGCACACACACACACACAAACATACTACTGCAGACATGAAAATAGGAAAAGTAAAGTCCTAATAACGTACCAAGAGACAACCAAAACAGTTTGAGATTTAAATAACTAAGATTGAACATGATAGCACTATACTGATTTCCTATAGTGGCTACATTTCAGCTTCTAGAAAACCACCACTTATTTAGATAATAAACAGAAAAACTAATTAATTAATTAATTGCTGCCTAAGGATCCCAAAAAGCAAAGAAAGTACATACCTTTCTTCAGTGCATTCCTGTTTCTCAGTTCCATCAATTTCAATTTCTATCAGCTCCTCTGCCTCTCTCTTAGTCATGGCTGCAATGTCTTAAGAACAGAGCTATGAACAGAAAATAATTTTTTGTGTAAGTCACAGACCAACAAGACTAGACAATGTTTTGTGTCCTATCACACATTTTTTAAACCAAATATCAGAATAGCCTTTTAAAGCCAAGAATTAATCTAAAAAATAAATCCAAAAGCTAATACAGATTTTATAAAATATATTACTGTGTCTGTCCTCAAACAAACGTTCTAGAAGCAAACACGGGACTGTTAGGACATTTGCAGAGCCCAAAGCCTGATTCTCCTGGAGGCACCCAGATTTATGGATTTTTTTGTTGTTGCTACAGGCCACCTACAGCAAAGCAAATCTGAAAATTCAAACTACGTTCCTAGCATGGCTGAAAGATGCTTATAAATTTAAGCCGCATTTTACATGAAATGCTGCAGGAGGAAGTTAGGGAGAAGATCCATGATTTTTTCATAGGTAAATAAAGTCAACAAGAAAGTGTGTGTTCGTTGACTATCTCCTCTTTCCACCCATGCCTCCCACAGGCGAACGGCTGATGACATGAGCACAATGAATGTATCTTGTGAAGTCCCAAACTAAAGCAGGATGTTAGTAATGAAAGGGAAAGCTATTCTGTGACGACATTCTCACTAACACTGCAGATTTTCATGCCCTGGAGTCTGTTGGGAACATAAGTGGGAAACAAAGAAAAGAATTACAGCATTTGGTCTGTAAAGACATAGTTTGTCTGGTATTTTCATCTTTCACTAACCAGCACATATACCATAACTATGAAATACATATTATAAAAAAACAGGCCCAATTATATTAACAGTTTACAATAAATAACACCATGAACTCATAGCAAAAGGAGCAGGAAGTAGAAGTACAGAGGAAGAAAAAAAACACTGGAGAAAATTAAAAACGTGACTACTATTTAAATATCCAAAATAGAAGAGATCACTGAGATTTCCATCCTGGAATCATCCTTTCCCAGGGACTACTCTATCCCAAACGCAACTATTAGCAAGAGTATCTACTGAAGACAAGATAATAAGGACATGTATTAATCTTTAAAACTTCTCAAAAGTCATAGTAACCAACTGTGTTTTACAGCTGCTATGTAAACTGTTTAAAGAAATTCAAACTACTCATTATCTCCTTCAAACACTAATTTGTAAGAGCAGTTGTGAAGAAATAAAAGTGCTGCATCTAGTTTGTTCTGTAAGAAGCTATCAAGGTTAGGAAGTGAAAGATCACTTTATCAATATCTCACCACTTGAAGCAAAACCAGAACCTGTTCACAGATCTGGCTTTGTAAAAATCTCCAAAGGGCCAGCATAGTGTCCACTGAACAGGGTCCCAGGAGTCCAATTCCTGTATCACTTAATCTTGTGTATCATTCTCAAGATAAGCGGGAAAGACTGAAACTCAACTTCTGAAGAATGCAGACAGGCTTAAATATCTGAATGCACTGATACCTGCACGGTTACAGGTGATCTGTCAGACTGTTAAAAAAGATTTCAAAACCAAGGTTTGAGCAATGTCTCTTACTGAAAACTTCCAAAGAAGCAAACTGGTATGATAAAAAAGGGGTGAATGTCTTTTCTGTATTAGCAATCAAATTAAAAACACAACACAAAGGTAAATAATGGGTTTTTTTATGTGATGAAGGGAGTTTACCAGTAAGGTCACAAAGGGGTTAGGCTGGGATTTCTGTTCCTTGACATATTTGTACATTATTTACCGAGAAAACAGCGCAGACTTACAGAAAGAACTCACCATCTTGACAGATTTCTGGCAGAAAATATTCAATACAGCTAAATGCAGGGTGATGCAGAGTGAGAAAATATTACTGCCTACAGTAACGGTACAGAATTAGGTAAGGCATTTAGAAGTCCCTATGGACCGGACTCCAAACTGGCAGCTGGACTAGTTAACTGTTCACTCCCTCTTCAAAGGCAATTCATGGTTGAATCTCACAGACTCCACTATATTTTCGGATCCCTGGAGGGGCAGGAAAGAGGAACCCAGACACAAAGAGCAGGTACACACAGAGAAAGAAAGATGGTTCCACTACACGCAGATACAAGGAAGCGAGATGAATATAAAGAATAACATGATGAAAACACATAAACTCGTTTAAGTTCATAGAAACGTAAGGGGGAAAATTATTCAGTCTTTCCTATGCTAGCAAAGAGACTTCTTTTGATTTAAATATTTCACATGAAGTCTAGCAGTTTTTTGCTACAGGATGATGCAGAGTTTGAAAGTGAACATAGGTTCAGATAGGTCTGAGCTGCCTGACCCTTCCCTGAAGGCTACTGAGAGATAAGAAGGCTTCAAAGAGCCTGGCTTGCCTGGAGGGTTCATGTGGCAGGAACACTACAACAGCAGCATTTGTTCTAAGGAGCGTATAAAAGTGTGGTTGATTCCTGGAACGTTCAGCCTACTGACTTCTGCTTGTTTCCACTTTTTCTGTCAACCTAACAAGCCCTAAGACTTACCTGTTAGCCAAGAAGAAATCTGACCTCTACTACCATATGAGAAGGCACTAGTCAACAGAGCCTTTTTCCCTTGCATGACAGCCCAGTGCTACTCCAGTATCTTTTACAGTCAGGAAAGTAGTCCCTTTGTTCTGTTTAAGATCTATCTTTTCCCTACAACACAAGGAGCTAAGCAAGGAGTTAAGCAAGAAATGAGCCCACTGTGATATGGGCACAAACTCTCTGAGTAGAATTATGTTTGCTATCCCACCAGGTAATTGTGAAATGGGGTCCAGTTCTGGAGCCCATACACATTATCAGCTGATACTGAAGCCCAGTCACTGGAGTTATCTGTGCCCCAGAGAAGCTCTAGTGTGTGCAGCATCCATCTGTATTATCCGAATTATAAACACAAACACAAAGCAGGTAACAAAGCAGACAGCCTGTCCTTTGCAGATCAGCTTTTACAACTCATCAGCCAGTTCCGTTTCACGACAGAGATAGTGGAGCACTGAACAGGGTGGGGGAAAATCACACCAGATTTGATATGTTTAACCCCCTTATCAACAGCCAGAAGGGAGAAAATAAAGGCAAACTGGGAGCTGTGGCTGTGCAGCATCTACCTGGCTGAACATTAGAAAGCAAACTATGCAAGATCATGGAATCAATTAGGTTGGAAAAGACTTTTGAGATCATCATGACTGAACACCCCCATGTCAACTAGACCATGGCACTAGGTGCCACATCCAGTCTTTCCTTTAACGTCTCTAGGGATGGTGATCCCACCACCTCCCTGGGCTGCCTGTTCCAATGTCTTATAACCCTCTCAGTGATGAAATTCCTTTTAGCGTCCAACCTAAACCTGCCCGGCACAGCTTAAGACTCTTCTTACTGGTTTGCTGAGGAACTGAGCCCGATCCCCATCTGGCTGCAACCTCCTGTCAGGGAATTATAAAGAGCGATAGAATCCTCCCCCCCAGGCCTCCTTTTCCCCAGGATGAGTCCCCCATCTCCTCCTCATCAGACTTGTGCTCCAGACTCTTTCCCAGCTCCGCTGCCTTTCTCTCGACTCGCTCCAGCCCCTCTATGTCCTTCTCGGAGACAGGGGCCCAGAACTGGACACATCACTCAACAGGCTTCTCACCAATTCACGGACAGAACCACAAG
>VWZT01006114.1:46401-70095 GCA_013397055.1 Pachycephala philippinensis
CGAACTACGGCTCCCGGCGGCCCCCGCGCGCGAACTACGGCTCCCGGCGGCCCCCGCGCGCGAACTACGGCTCCGAGCCGCTTCCCGTCACTTGGAAGTGGCTCTGTGCGGGCACGGTGCGTGCTGGGCTCTCCCGGGGCTCTCCCCGCGCTATTCCAAGTCCCGGCGGCCGCCGAGCGGGGCCGGGCGGTGTGTGGGGATGGGGAGGGGAGAACCCCGGGTGTGCGCGGGGGTGGGGGGTGGTTCCCGGCGTGCACCGCGACGGGGGTGGGGCCGAGCGGAGGCGGTGGTTCGGCCAAGGTGACTCTGGGGAGCTGGGCTGGATTGAAATTGTCACATTTTTTCTGCTTAAACAACGGGAAGAGCGGAATTCCCGGTTTGTCTGGGTTGTTCGGTCGCGGTTCCGTACGGAACGGGTTGCGGAGCTGCGCCCGTGGGGTTAGGGTGTCCTCGGTTTCAATGGCTGCTGGAATTCCCCCCACCCCCCCCATGCTGTTTTAAATAACCTTTGAATACCCTTCTGCTTTAAAGTTCCGCTCCAAAGTACATTTTTCTTTCTTCTTCGTGCATTTATCTTAGTATCTTAATAAAGGAAATACCCTTTAAATACTTCACTGGTTTCAGCTCCAAGCTGTTTTTTCGTGCTTTTTTAATGCATTTATATCGCTGTGACTAATTCTTAATTCCTGTTTTGGTGTTTTTTCAATAGTTAAAAGCAGCAGTGCTGTCATGATCCTGCGACAGATTTTGCGGCTTTCCTCCCTTTTCCAGTCCGCTGTGTCCGTTCACCTGCGCAGGAACATTGGGCTCTCTGCGATTGTCTTCAACAAGACAAAAGAGCTCGACCCGGTTCAGAAGCTTTTCTTGGACAAGATCAGAGAGTACAACACGAAGAGCAAGTAAGTAAAGGAAATTGTCTTAAGGAGGGGGCTGATGGCAAAAGGGGAAAATGTGTTGATTTTGACATAAAAACAGACATGAAGTGTTTGATGTATGACAATTTGATTTGACAGGTTTGTAGGCTGATCTCTAAATATTTAAGGTGTGTTTTCCTGCAAAACTTAGTGATGGTTTCACTAGTGGGAGGACTTGTTGTAGCATATCTAATAGAAAATACTGGCTTTTTTCCCCTTAAAAAAAGAAAAAATCTGATGTCATTCTTCTTGGGCAGATAAGGCACTCAGTTAAGGTCTCTTGCACACTGCATGAATGTACTGGTATATTAATTTTTACCCATCTACATGCTCTATAAATAGGGGGGGGGGAAAGTCAAACAAACCCTTTTTTTTTTTTTTTTNTTTTTTTTTTTTGCTGGGGAAAACAGTTACTCTGTAGTCTTGTTTCCAGAAGCTGACTGGAAATAGCCTCCAAAAGCAATCAAGAATTAATGGAATTATCAGGATGGTTCATTTAACATCTCCAGTTAATAAGCAGTTCCTTCAAATGGAATCTTAAATTCTTGTAATGTTTGAGTGAACTACTGACCAGGAAACTAAAACTATAGTTTAGTTCTATATAGTTACTATATAGAACTATAGTAATTCTGTGTCATTTATTCTTGGGAACCATTCCTGGGAAGGAATTAAGATGCTTCTTAGCTCTACTGGTGGAAGTTGTGTGTATCCTTACCTACAAACCCATCTGTGTAGGGAGGCAGATATTTGGTGGTTTTACCAATTATAAGCGTGGATCCTGTGCTGGTACAACTGAGTGCTCGCAATCTAAAGAGTTAATATTTTAGTTATCTGATATTTGTATCCCAAGAAGTTCTGGTTGTGGTGAGGGTTTTTTGCTTCTTTAGCATTCAAAACATGTTCTGTTGGCAAGAGCAGTTAAGCTTTACGAACCAAGATAACTGATGTAGAGATAGAAGAGGTGCAAATCACAATTTTGTTAGGAATTCACACCTGGAACAAACAAAACTAAAAGCCCCGATAGCCTGCATGCTTATCAGTGCAGTTTTTTTTGCTTCATAAGCCCACCTTTTGTCTCAAAAGGCTTGGATTTTCATCCCTGATAGTTGGATCTTCATTGCTGATAGCAGAAAGCCTTTACTTTACTCTGAGAATCTTGTTTATGTGTAAGGTAAGGAGGCCCTAAGGTGTCATATCTTAAGTTTTGGAAATATTTTAAATTATTTCCTTTGGTTGGTTGTTGAAAAGGTTTTATTCATAAATGGGCTTGAAAAGGTAGATTTTTTCCATGGGAAATGTTAGAACTGAGTTGTTAATCACAACTTTTAATGTTTTCTAGGCAAGCTGGAGGGCCTGTTGATGCAGGACCCGACTTTCAAAAAGACATGAATGAATCCCTTGCAAGACTCCAACGGGCGTATGGTGAGGGAGATCTCACCAAGTTTCCAGAATTTAAATTTGAGGGTGAGTTAACAGTCTTACTGAATTCTAATTGGAAGCAGAGACATGTTCATTTACAGGTTTTCTTAATTCCCCCTTAGTTTATATTTGTACCATTAATTTGAGGTAAAATGCCCTTTGGGAATCTTATGCTTTTGCACAGTTCACATCTGATTCCATGTGACTCTTACTTGCCTTTTCTAGCAGACATGTGGTCTTCCTTATACTGATGATTAACAAAACTTGCCCTCAGGTCAGGCTATCTTAATTGTCCTTCAGAGACCCTAAAGAAAGAGTTCAAACAGAAATAGCCTAGGGCCTGTATTTTTCTTGTCTTGTTCAAAGAGATCAGCAGACTATAATGTGAATATCAGTTAGTCTTATATCATCCAAACTGTGACTTTTTTGATTTTGTAAGCACTTCTAGAAAGCCACTGATTTCAGAAAATGAACATAGGACTTAACTTTCTTACTTTAGAATATTTTGTGGCTAAATTATATTGAACCTTTTTCTTCAGCTATTTGGATGTGACTTCTGTTTAACTGCTCTAAGTTTGTTTTACCATGGAAGGGAAAGGGCAGACAGCATAAGGCTTGGTGTATATCTGGCAGACAGCCAAGGCCAAGTCACCATACTCAGTGACTTGTAATTCTGACCAGACCGTCTGGGACTTCTAATTTAGACTAGGAACACACCTGAAAACGTTTTGGTTTTTGGTAGTATTTCAGTTGGGTGAAGTTTGTGTCAAGTTGTTACTGGTGCAGATAAAACAGTACCTGTAAAGGAGGATCTATGGTTTTTCTTTTTTATTTTTCCAGTTTTAGGGATGTAGTTTCTCTATATTCAGTTTTACTTCAGTGTCGTATGTGGAACTATGCATATTAAAATTTCACTTGTTCTTGTAAGGAAAAAGAATTTGTGTGACCATAGGAACAGAACAAAGCACAGACACACAGATGACTGTGTTCTTTTACTACTGTTGTCTATCCTTAATCTAATTTCAATAAGGTTTCAAATCTGAGTAATTGTACAGGTAGGAAGTTCAATTTTTTTTACCTTAGTGATGCTTACTATAAGCTGACCCTTTTCTCTTAGACTTTGTATTAAAGAGAGCAGACATTAGTAGTCCAAATGCCCAAAGCCCAAACCTTTGTGAGCCTGTACCTTTGACATCAAGAACTCCTTGGTCAGTGTTTGCATGTGGAGAGTATCTTGCTGAGTGGAGTTGAAATTGTGTGGTCCTCTCTGTTAACATACACTGACAGTACAAATACACTGATACTAATCAAAGGGAGAGAAGAGCTTGGTTGCTTGTTCTTGTATCAGAGCTATGTTGCTGCCCACATTTAATCAGTAAGTGGGGATGTAGACTGCAATGTACTGCATTAGCTTGCCAACATAATGGTTAGTTTTCTTTGAATTACAAATTAATTGTGGTGTTAGAGGATGGAATAAAAAAAGACTAACAAGAATTTTCTCTCTCTCCCATTTCTCCTGTAGAGCCCAAGTTTGAGGAGACTCCAAAGTGATCTCTACAGCTTGTACACCAAACAGCAGTGTACAGCCATGGAGATGCTGAACATGGCACCAGCTGTAATTTAATAAACGTACTGCTTCAGTTTGATTTCAGTAGTGTGGAGAAGCTCTTAACTGCATGGTGAGCGTAGCTAGCTGTGATCATCAACTCTTACATGACAGAGGGAGCTGAGTAGTGCTGCTCAATGTTAACTGCAAAACTCGTTTGTGAGCTGCATTTTAATGCTGAGATACTGTAACACTCAAAATGATACATCAGGAAGGAACTACTTGTTCAGTTGAGTTTATCCAAAAAGCTTCTGCAGAAAAAACCACCATGAACCTTAAGTCTGTAGCAAAGTCCTACAGTAGCGATGGAGCTGCACAGCGAAAAGCATAGGCACAAATACTCTAATTCTACACTGCATCAATGAACACAAAGGTGATGAAGTGTTAATCTTCCAGAAGAAACTGAAATCTGCTAATGAGGTTGTAAGGTGTGAATTTCTGTGACTGAACACTTCAGCTTCTGAGGAGCTATTTATTTGTAATTATTACTATCTGAGAAACTACATAAACAAACACTTCAACAGTTAGAGTCTACATACTACAGTTCGAATGGTACTGGCATGATTTTTCTTCAGAATGAAATTACATATGCAGCCTACAGAGAGGGACTTCCACATTAGACACTAAAACACTGCTTGAGCTTTAATTACAGGAAGATTTATTTTGTCAGCATAGTGGGTTTACTTCTGCACAGCTACACACTTAGAGATGATTTTGGCAAATCTAATACAATTTCAAAGTCCTAGCAAACCAGAATTCCAGGAGAAACTGAGCCCTTGACAATGGTTGAGACACTAGTAGTAAGGTCATCTATGAAAGTTACTTGAATAGGTTGTTCCAAGCTGCAAGAGTGAATCTTGCATTGCTGCATGTACATAGGAACAAAATGAGAAGCCTTCACAAAGAACTGAATTGAATATACAAGTTAATGTATCTTTAAGTTTTTTGGGGGTTTGTTTTTTTTTTGAAATGCCATCACAGCTAGGTTGACTAAATATTGGCAGCTTCTATTTTCAGCATGTAATACATGGAAACAATATTTACAGAGCAGCGGTCAAAAGATCCCTTGGTGTTGTGGTTTAACCCCAGCTAACAACTAAGCCAGGCACTGGCTCACTCCCTGTCTCCTCCCCCTACTGTGGGGAAGGGAATTGGAAATAAAACTCATGGGTTGAGATAAAGCAGTTAAATAATTGAACCAAAGTAATAATAAGGGAAAGAAAGGGAGAGAGATAAAACCTTAGAAGCGCAAGTGATGCACAGCACAAGTGCTCATCACCACTTGCTGACTGATGCCCAGCCTGTCCCCCAGCAGCAACTGGCCACTCCCAGCCAACTTCCCCCCAGTTTATATACTGGGCATGATGTTCTATATCACTCTGGCCAATTCAGGTCAGGGTCCTGGCCCTGTTCCCTCATGGCTTGAGCACCTTCTCACTGGCAGAGCATTGGACACTGAAAAATCTTTGACTCAGAATAAGTACTGCTGAATAACAACTGAAACATCAATGTGTTACTGACATAATTCTCATACTAATTTAAAAAAGCAGCCTGTACCAGCTACTAGGAAGAAAATTAACTCCCAGCTGAAACCAGAAAAGTATCAATCAGCTACTTATTCCATACTATTCATGTCATGCCAGGTCCCACACCTTCCAATACACCACCACCTTTCCTGTCTTTTTATGGATGCACACACATTTCCTTACTCTATAGACAATCTCTATAGAGTTCATTTAGTCCATGACTTATAACTGTCATAAACAGTCTTTCAAGGCAGGTCTTTCCTGTGTTTGGTGTTGGATTGTTGCATGTAGAAGCCAGTTCTGATTCCATCACTGCTCTGCTTGTCCAGTTACATCAAAGTTCATTGTCAATGTGGCAGTTGAGAGCGAGTTCAGATCCCCAAAGCTGGAGGGGTAGAGACAGGCACCATGAGGTGCCCAGTGCAATGGTGGGCATGCAGCTGACATAGAATGCTAATATACAGCATTATACAGCAATTAACATCACACAATTCACTAGCTATTCAATCAAATCCACTCAATGCACAAACCAGACTCGCCCATCCTCCTGCCTTATCAAGTGTGCTCAGGTCCTTGAGCAAAAACAATCCCACAGATGAGTTTGCCTTTGCCCAAGGCAGGAATAATCCAGACTGTCTTCCACAGCACATTTTTTCATTTTCCAGCACTACAGGAACTTTATTCCCTTCTACAGTAAAAGTTTTGATTGGGCAGGGCCAGCCCACTTGGCAGATCTTCCAGTGCTGACTCACCAGGTGACCTTTGCCAATTTGCATCCCAATGTTTGAAGGTCCCCCTGCCCATTGCTCTCAGTGTAGTCTAACAGTCTGTTGGATCATTTGGTTTTCTCAACTGGTGCATGACAAAATATACCCACTTAATGCCACATTCTTTGGCATCTGTGAGTGTTTTCCAAGTATATCTAGCTTAATTTGTTCAAAAGCTTGGTGTTGCTCAGGGCCCCATGTGAAAACATTCTTCTTCTGAGTCACTTGATAAAGAGGGCTTACAATCAGACTGTAGTTTGGAATATGCATTCTCTAAAAACCCACAACATCTAAGAGAGCTTACTTTTTGAAGAAATGGATTAGAATTTCTTTCAGCCCTTCCACTCTGCCTGGGAAACCATCCACGGGAGATAGGGGTAGCAGCTCTCCTGGAAGAACCCCCATTTGGGACTGTTTTCCTCACAATTCATGTACCCATGGCTCTAGGGTCAAGGTAGCTCTTCCATCCCAATTCTCATGCCCTCTCTGTAGTTTCTCAGCTAAACCCATAGGGTATCCCACAGTGTGTACCTTCCATATCCTCCTTCTTGAGCCAACACTTACTGTCATTAGCGTGGGCCCGTAGAGGTGGGTCCATACAGATGGGGAATAGAACATATCCTCTTTGAACTGCTGAAACTCCTGGGACAGTTTATCTGATAGTTTCTCGACAGATGAGATGAGAGAGGAAGTGAGGTTGTCTTCGTATTCCCGGAGACGGCAAGCCACTGCATCCGCAGATGGTGGTGTGGTGTCTTTCCAGATTAATGTTGCCAGTGGGTTTGTGTGTGCTCTTGGTACACTCTACCAACTACCACCACATGGGTCATGTGCACAGGAATTGGTCTGGATCTGTGGGAAACCTTGTATTGTCCAGGTCAAAATAAATAATCTCTAGCAGAGCTAATTCCCTCAGGTATTGGATGTCTTTCCACTCGCATGGTGACATGCAACATCTTTCTTGTAAGGATACCTTTCCTTCATGCTTGACAGGAGTCACTTCCAGAGGCTGAGGACTTGTGTCCCTCTGGCAATCGCCTTGTCAATGCCTGCTTTCCTAGAAAGTGATTCCTACCCTCTAATTCCAATCCGCTAGCCCCGTTACCCCAGCATCAGAGCAGCCAGATGGTAATGTGCTCATCAGGACAACAGCTGAAATATTTATGTATATCTGCAGCTCACTCAGGAATAAGGTGGTTGCCTCTTGTTGACCTGTCACTGAAGTTTGTGTAGGCACAGTACCTGTCACTGGGGTTTCGGTAGCTACAGATAATTTCTTAACCCTAAAGAAGGCCTGAACCATATGCAACAACATACTGGTTGCTACCAAAAGGACCAGATTGGTTTCAAGGGTAGTCACAGGACATGCAAAGTCCTTAAAATTCTCAAATGCTACTGTAATCATCCTCGAGGGGAAGGAAGGTGTTTTTCCCATGGGTTGGCTCTCCAAGGGTAAAAGGCAGTAGATGTAACTGTGGATTGCTTCCACCAGATGGCTCCCAAAGGACGGCATGGACACACACCAGGCAGGCTCATGACCAGCCATTCTATCATATCACAAGCCAGTACAACAGAGAACAACACAGTGATAACCTTAGCCCAGGCCTAGAGCAAATCAATCAATATGGTGAACAGCAACTATTAAACCAATACAATGAGGGCTTATAACAAATTTGTTTTAACATGCTCTAGTCAGATCTGGTTTTATCTCAACCTTTTGAGTCCCACGTTGGGTGCCAAAAAGGACTGTTGGGGTTTAACCTCAGCCAGCAGCTCAGCCCCACGTGGCTGCTTGCTCACTGCCCCCACCTCAGTCCCAGTGGGAGAACTGGGAAAATAAAGTAGAACTGGTGGGTTGAGAGAACAACAGTTTAATAATTGAAACAAAGTAAAATAGGATACCAATAATACTAATGATAATAATAACAACAACAATATTAATTGTAATGAAAAGGAGAGAGAGGAGTAAAGCCCAAGAAAGACAAGTGATGCACAACAGTTTCTCACCACCCACTGACCGATGCTCAGCCTGTCCCCCAGCAGCAGGCGGCTCCCCCTGGCCAACTTCCCCAATTTAAATACTGGGCATGATGTTCTGGTGTGGAGGTGGTCACCAAGCACCAAGCCTGTTTGGGTTCAAGAAGCGTTTGGACAATGTTCCCAGGCACATGGTGGGATTCTTGGGGTGTCCTGTACAGGGCCAGGAGTTGGACTTCATGATCTTGATGGGTCCCTTCCAACACGGTTTATTCTATGATTCTATGAATATCTCTTTGGACAGCTCAGATAGCTGTCCCAGCTGTCCCTGCTTCTTTTGCACCTCCTCACTGGAAGACCATGGGAATCTGAAGACTCCTTGACTTGGAGTAAGCACTACTCAGCAGCAACTAAAACATCAGTGTGTTACCAACTTTATTCTCATATTAAATCCAAAACACAGCTACTATGAAGAAAATTATCCCAGCTGAAACCAGGACACTTTGATAATTTTGTATAACAAGCAGTCATTTGATGTCCCTCACAGAGGCTGAAATCTTCTAAATAACAAAGGACTTGGTATGCTTGAAATCCTAAATGAAACAAACAAGGTTACATAAATAATAGTTCAAAGATTTTAAGCAGGTTAATATTTAGTGTACATTTCAGAAGAAACTAAGGCATCGAGATTGACAAGAAACGTGTCTGATGCACTGTTAGTTAATGTTTATTGTTTTCTGGGATGGGAAGTCTACAAAATGCACTTTACACAGAAGTAGTAACCTATTCATAAATACAGGTATCAAACAGCTCTGTTCAGCATCTGATTTTTAAGTTCATTAACGCTGATAAATAGATACCATAGCTCTTCAAAGCTTTATCCTTCTCACTCAGAGCAAACAGATAGTTGGTCTCAGTAAGTTTCTTATATACATACTAGGTCAAGGAATAAGCTTATGCAATTTAGTACATTTTGTTTCAATTAAGGAAATGGGTGGTGTTCAGGGATCTTTTAAGGTTACATTAGTATTACTAATGTTACTTAAACTCCTAATGTCCTTAAACTGTAGATAGTGATATTAAATCCCTCCTAGCTGAAGTTTTAGTTAGAACTCCATCCCTTTTGCACCAATCTGAAAAGCTGGAACAATGTACATGTAGTTAAAGCCCTTGAGCCCACTCAAGGAAGTGGGGGTGGAAGTAGTAAATTCAGCTTCCATATTTAGTGAAGTCTTTTGACCCACATTATTCTTAGAAGAGTTAGGGCCCAATCTTTCTCTAATTGCTGTCTTGGACTGTGTCTCAGTTAGTTAATCAATATGTACAAGAAGATGCAAAGTATGGAGTAAGGTGCTGTAGTTGTGTGGCACTTGAGACTGTGCAACAGGAAGCTGTAAATGCAGACAGAGATAAAGTATCTCCAGGTACTGGTGACAGGTACAGCATGGCAGGAGTGAGGAGTTTGTGTATGTGTGCAAAGACGTTACAGATCTAAGGAACTCTGAAGATATCTACAGCTTTTAAAACACACTAATGAACACAAAAGACTTGCCTTTTCACTTGCAGATTGATAGTTCGTCTTCTTTCTGTTAACAGAGCAGGAAAGGAATACAGGTTAAATGGTGACTTTTCTGGTGTTGAGTTTACCCCTTTGGGAACCTTATATATGAATGCATTTTTCCAGGTTTCCAGAAATCCTCCAGGGTTTTTCCCTCCCCTCTTAGAAAAAAGTTACAATAACAAATCCATTGAATACTTTTAATTATCAGTCATTATCTTATAAACCACTGTCAATCACCTTCTTTAGCTTGTCTTTTCAAGTTGTCCAGTTACACTTTTCGTGTAGCTCATGGCCAGAACTTAAATAGCTTGAAGAATTCTGACGTGCTACTAAGAAATTTGCATGAAATAAATCCATATCAAAGGAGTAGACCAGGCACTGTCAGAAAGTTTCCACCAGTTGTATTTTTACAAAACACTTCCTGAAATAACCTGTAGATATGGATATGAGAACAGTTCAATTTGCTTCTGATTGTCTTTTGTCTAGTTTGAAGAGGAGACACATGAATGCCTATAGCTGAGTTAGGGGTGTAAGCTATAACTATGTAAAAAGACACATCCCTGCATATTTACCACAGTAACGTAATGATTCTGACCATGACTCTGGTTTCTAATAAAGAAAACAACTATTGTGTAGGATCAGGTTTATCTCAGTGTCAAGAAAGCTACTGCACAAGAATAATGTTAGAAAGGCTGTAAAAATCATTACAGTTACTAAATCATCTGAGATGTAAATGAAGTTTACAGTGATTTATGTACTACTTGGATCAAGATACTTACTGGGAAGAGCTTTCCTCTGAAAAAGAAAGAAAAAAGAAAAATTATTGGCACAAGAACAGTTTCCTTAGCTGATTTAAAGTTCTTTGAAATAGTTATTCCTGGAGTATTCAGCTTTTCAGTTTCTAGAAGGAGTTTCTGAACCAAATGTCTCTTTTTGGTGTAGTGAGTTTAAGCAGAAGAAAGATTAGGTTGCTTTCAAGGGTAAATGAAGGTCCAAGCGAACTCTAACCAGCAGCTCTGTAGCCTCTGGTACTTTCAGGCAGCTGACCTTTTCAGACCCCGATGTTTGGCATTCGTTGTTGCTGTACTCAACCCTACAGGTACCACTGTAAAGGCTACAGAGAGGGTTGCTGGGTGTCAAGCTTTTTGCAGTAATCCCTAAAAGCAAACTTTTTCCATGACCTAGAGGAAGAAGACAGTTAATTTAGTTTCCCTTTCATCAGAACACAGCTGGGCAGGCATTGTAGACTAAAACTGGCTTATTTTTATGTTGCCTTTCTTAGGCATTCCTTATCAAAACTAGGGTGGAGAGGTTCCAGGAACCAGGGTCTGGCTCGTTGCTTTCCCTAGCTTGTTGTTTGGTAGCCTTAAGCAACTGCACAAATATCTCCATGTCATTTTCAAAGTACCTTTTGCAGTAGATGTTGGCAGAGTAAAACTGTCTGCACAAAATGTTGCTCTTTTAATGCTCTCCAGCTTTAGTACCACAGATTTAGAACCTTCATGGAAAGGAGGACATGTCATCAGAATCATAAAATTATGGAGTGGTTTGGGTTGGAAGGGACCTTAAAGATCATCTAGTTCCAAGTCCCTACCATACGCAGGGACACCTTCTACTAGATCAGGTTGCTCAGGACTCCCTCCAACCTGTCCTTGAACACTTCCAGGGATGGGGCACCCACAGCTTCTCCAGGCAAGAGAGAGTATCATGGAAATTCTGCTAAATACAGACATTTTTTGACACAAGGAAGGAGTGATTTTTTTCTACTTACTTGCAAAGTAGCCCTTTTTTTGGGCATAGAATACTCCAAGGCCACACAGTACCATCACCAGAGTCACAAATACTACAGCCACAATGATACCACTTACATTAAGGTCATCTGTAATTATAAAACAGAAGTCAAATGTTCTAAATTGCAAAAATTTCCACTGGCTGGACTTTTCCCTAATTACCACAGGCATCTTTTGTATCTATAGATGGTCTTTGGCCCAAGATGCATAAGCTAATTAGTAACACTTAGATGTATTTAATCAGCAAAAAAGCACTACCGTGTCACAGACGCTTTAACAGAAGTGCTTGGTACACATCAACTGCTTAGTCAAAAGTAAGGAAAGAATAAGAAGGATCAAGGGATACGTACTCCTCATGATATCCACCCCGGATAAGTATTACCCAAGTCATATGACTCTGAGGGAAAATATCTTGAAATCTTTGTAAGTCTTAAAGCAAGTTTTTTCATATAGTTAATTTGCTTAACACAACTGAAACAGCTGATGGCAGTTGGGTTCCACTTCTAAAGAACTCTTCAAATGAGTTGTTTGAAGCACAATTACTTTTAATTTTTAAATAACAAGGCTTTTAAAATACAACACAATAAAGCTGAGTTGCCTGAAGTTAAACTCTACATCAGGCTACTGAATCATCAATTTTTATTTTGAAGGTGATGGCTTGAGTTCCACCACGAGAAGGACCATGCCCATATCCTGATATAATCACTAAGAGCTTCAGACAATCATCGATTTTGGGAAAACCAAAAACATCAACAAGCAGAAACATTTTAATAGGTTTTTTTATGTTTCCAATTACTTATTTGGATTCCGACTTTAGGCATATGTTAATATATGGTTGAGATTTTTACCCCAAAAACTATCAATTTTTGTACAGTTTAGGCTGACAGTAATTTAGGACTTACTGTGTATTTTCACAGAGCGCTTCTATCTCAGTAGCTTGAGGAACACTTGCTCATAATCCACCAGGAATGCATTAAAAGCCATGACACAGTGATTTTTAGCTAAGTTCAAAGAAAGCACCATATGGAACTTTGCAGTTCCATGTGCTGCTTTATGGAACACTTGGACAGGATCTTCTCTGCAGTAGTTATTAGGATTTATTACCATTTGCTTTCCTATGATATCTGCAAGAACCAGTTGTATATTTTGCAAAAACCTTCATGCATTTTGGGATATTACAGACTGTTCCATGAAGTTCTCCCATGAATGAATCCCAAAAGGGAGGCTTTATATAAAGAAAACACCCCAATGGACTGGCACACTCTTCTGTAAGCCTTCCACAAAAGCATTTGGAAATATTAATGTTCTCATATGGCTGATGCTTTTCTGTGAAGTTCAGTGTTTAGCAACCTAAAAGCTAATTACTGCAATAAGGAACTCATTATTTCTCCTCCCCCCAAATGCCATAACCAAATAAAAAGATTTAATTCAATCTGGTCTTAGCTTCTCAGTTGCACCATGCAATTACATAAATCCTACTTCAAGACTGTTTTCCACCCTTATTTTCTTTAACACATACCAACTTGCATTCGCTTCACTGAGCATTTCTGAGATAATCCAATCCCATTGGAGGCTTCACAGAAATACTCTCCAGTGTCATTCTTTGTAACTGTATTAAACAGCTGTTAAGAAAGAGTCCAAAACCATTATCAGAACAGGAAAAAAAAATTCCTGTAGGGTAGAAATTTTGACATATCAATGTGTGTATTTGTTTGTTTCAAACAAATAAAACCCAAAAAACCCTGAACGCAAGTAAGAAATTCTGGTCCATTTCAACCTTGTTACAGCTCCCTAGTTACATTCCCTGGTCCTTCAACTTCTGCTTGTTGCCTAAGAAGTTCCTTTAGATGGACATTTAACTAAGTGGAGTGTATCTACAAGGAAATTCTTTTTCAGTGGATCAGAACTTTCTAATAATATCCACTTTTTTAGATATGCTCTAATTTCAGAATACCTGAAATCAAACAGTTTGTTCATTTTATCAAAACAACAACCCCATTAATTGATCCTTCAAAAAACTTGACACATACTACTTACGACACATTGTTAGCTGAAATTTTTCATGAGTAAAGAGTTTTCTGGGTGGTTCTCAACCCTTCAAAAATGCACTTTATGTCTTCTTCCAACAGAGAAATGCTAAACCACACTATTTATCAAATACTACTACTACGGTGAAAATGTAAATGAGGAAGCGAGACTGTAGCAGGACATCTCCTCCCGCCACAGAAGAGCTTATCTGTTGCTTGTTAGCTGGTGCAGTAACTCAGGGCATCTTGCCCTCACATAAGCCTCACAGGAGCCTTGGTGAAGTAACTCAATCAGGACAGTTTGCCTTGTAGTGAATTATTTCATCGCCATGGGATTGATGCTTTCAGCTGACAGTAAACATCTTGCTGTGGAAGCAGATGTGAAAAGACAAGCTGGAGTTTCTGACTGACAGACACTTCACTTTACAAATTATAAAAGCTACACCATATTTTCACAAAGCAGAAATCTGCACATTCCCTGGAAATGTGTGGGGTCTTCTCCCCAAAGTCAGGATGCCGCTTTGTGGTTACTCTCCCAGGGGTTGAGTGAAAGGACTCTGTGTACACTATCAGCAATTTAGTGGTTAAGTTACATTGACTCCTAATCTGTACAATTTCTTTGCTAGCTATAATATAGGTACCTTAATGTTATGCACTGTTCTGTGTAATCTACTAGTAGTTCTTTTGTTTTATAATGTGTAATAAGTAACTGTCTAAGGCCTCTTGTCTGTTACCTTCTGTCTATTTAATAAGTAACTAATTTTATAATAGACCTGATTGTCCATTCTTAAGAACTTGAGAGCCAGAGTGATTTAGGTGCAGGTCACCTAAGTAGAGCTGCTGCCAAAGTTCTAAGCCTAAGGCAGGGCTTGTCTAAAGCTCTTACTTGATCCATAACAAAGAGATGGACAGAGACTGACATCATGTCAACTCTAGTGTTTCTCTCTGTTTTTTCAATCATTAGACTTGTTAACTGTTCTTTTTAATATATGCTGTACTTCAATATTTTCAGAAGTGATCAGTAAGTCTGAGTAGTCCACCTGATTTCCGTGGTGTGCTGAAGGATCCTCAGAACATCTGAATGCTTAGTCACACTTCAGTTTCCATGTTTGATTTTGCACAAGAGTAGGGTATTCTTAGAACAACTCTTTACTTCTGATAAATCTCAGCACCCTAAGTAGCATCAAGTTTTTTTGAAGGATCGGCTAATGGGGGAAGAATGAGAGAGAGACAGCCAGTTCTGAAGGAAAAAAACCCAACACCACAACCCACAAAACAAACTACAACTAAAACAAAGAACCCACTAAGCTTACTCACAGTCCCAACTCATTCCCACTAACTTCACAGGTCCTGGATGGGAACTTGTAAATGGCACTGGACTGCAGAGATTCTATACTGCCCTGAGTACTGTACTCCCCCTGAAGTGTGTGAAGCTACTATACCAAATTTTAAGGTTCTGTCATATACAGCTCTGTTGCCATACTGAGACCTCATGCTCACCTGGCACTAGTTTACCAACTGACAAGGTAAAATTTGTCATGTATTTCTAGATTCTCAGTTATCACGACTGCAGCCTTGCACCTCACCCAACTTGTGTGTATCACTCAATGTCTATGGCTTGTCACTGGTTTGAGGCAGAAACTACCTTCTACATTTCTCAGCACGTATTTCAGCATGAAATTGACCTCCAACAAAGACCTTGTGAATTTTTGGATTAAGACCCCTGTGCATATAATTGTACTGAGCAGTAAATTTGGTCTCCTTGACAGCTGTCTATGACAGAGTTGGTTATCACACTTACCAGAGTGCCAGACTTTTTATTCATGGTGTAAGTTACGTTTGCTGCTCTAGCACTGCCTGTTCCTGTCTTCTCTAGCAAGGCAACACCATTCTTGTACCACTGGTACTCAGACGGAGGGGAGCCCTCTGTTTCCTTGCAGCTCAGCTGCACGACTGTTCCTGTCATTGCGGAGCTGGGTACCTCACACACTGGAACAGTTGGAGCAACTGGACAGTGAAATTGCACTTGTTACACACGTACTTATACATACACACATGTACTGTCCTCATGACAACAGGCTAACAGTCACAGTGAAGGAGGTGAGCACTTGCACACATCTGATAGCTACCACATCAATGAAATGAGGTGCAGGAGAAGGGCTAGGAGGCAGAATCATGCTACTGAGAGCACAGTAAGATTTATGAGTAGCTAAAAATGAAAGAGGTGCTTACTGCCAGCCTCCCCCCACCATATGCTGTGTCATCCTGTCTCCAATCTGTGCACTTTCATCCAACTCCAGAGAGTTTGTTTCACTTCGTTTCTTGTATGGAACCTCTTGTTCACAGACAGAGATGGGATAACTCAGGGAATCTGATAACTCAGGGAATCTGTAGTCCAGCAATTGCTTCCTTCCCTGCCCTAATATTTAAAAACTGAAGGGACGAAGAGGAAAAAGAGTTTTTGTATTGAAAGGAGTCAACTTTTGAGAAGTGATTGTCAGAAATATTAACCGAGACTGACAGTCATCATAGGCACTGTGTAAACCCTAGTCTGACAACCAAAACCAATTGGTTACCACAGTCCAGTTTAAATTAAAAACAAACAGTCCTCTACAGAGATGCAGGAGAACTGTTTGTTCCTTCTCCAATGAAGATGAACGTCTCTTTTTTGATTTTTAATATGTGAACAGAAAGGAAACTTTATTTTCTACTTTTTGGTACTTAACATTACATAGAAGAAAAATAATGGTGAAGAGGCATCCATGGAACATTAAAAGAACAACTAACACCTTATCAAGTATTGATAGTTTTTTCTTGGTTGTTTTTAAGATAAAAAGCAGAAATAAAGAAAACCAAGTGAAATACTAATTCACATTAACTTTCAAAAAGGTTTGTAAGCAACACACACCCTCCCCTTTCTCCTTTGGCCTTGAAGATTTCAACTTTAAATTAACAAGCCACATTTAAAACAGGAAAGCTGTTGAGAAAGTAGAAGAAAGAAGGATTAAGTGGGGTTACCTTACTGTTGGTGCTAATCACAAGTTCATGCATTTATCATCCTTTATAAAGAACTTAGAGACTTTATATATAATTTTTAAAGATCTATTATTATTATTTTTAATACGACAAATATACAATCTACAAAAGCAAGTATTTTATTTTGTCCCTGTACAGGTAAAAAAGGAAAACCATTGGCCTCTACCACTCACCCAGTGGGACAAATACCTAACCCAATGTGAGAACAATGTGCTCAGTACTCACTTTTCCATCCATTCCCTAGATGGCAAAGAAAACAAAGACCCACAAAGAACAACTGCCCTCCAGCAGACACCACCATCTCTCCGGTAAAGAAAGCCCACAAATTGCCAGCTGTCTGGCTATCATTGCACAAAAACTCTCCTTCCAAAACCAGGAGGAGACTGTAGCATATTGGAACGAACTTCTGCTTATGAATATTTGATAAATGTTGACAGATGCTGACTTTCCAGTGCCAAAAACCATGATCATCTTATCCAGATTCTCAGTCACTGAGCAATTTCATTTTTGAGAACTGAAACTCACTTTTATATAATAAAACCCTCGTTATGTCCCTTTCTAATGCAAGCATGACTTTTGCCAAGCTGTTTTGTGATGTTGTAGAATGTTCATGTGCAAGTGTGTTTATAAACCCAGCCCGAAGAAGACCCAAAAACCCAGCAGCTACACGCTGCATGGACAACCCTACCTTCAACACCCCAACACCCCATTATCCAGTTTCTTTAAAGGAGCCTAAGTAATAAAGTTTGTACCCAATACTGTGAGAGTAATAGTAGCCTCTCCCAGGCGTTGCCCCTCTTCACTCTTGGCACTGATTTCACAGCGGTAGGTCCCAGAATCCCTTCTAGTCACATTCCTAATTCGGATTCCTGTATTCAGCATCTCTGCTCGGCCTTGAAGATCACCTTTTGGGAGAACAGACAGAGAGGTTTCTGCTCTTTGCTTATAGAATCATAGAATCACAGAACGGTTTGGAGTGGAAGGGACCTTGAAGATCATCTCGTTCCACCCCCACTACCATGGGCAGGGACACCTTCCACTAGACCAGGTTGATCCAAGCCCCATCCAACCTGGTCTGGAACACTTCCAGAGATGGGGCAGCCACAGCTTCTCTGGGCAACCTCTGCCAGTGCCTCACCACCCTCACAGGGAGCATTTCCTGTGTATATTTCCTCTGTAAATCTAACCTAAATTTCCCCTCTTTCAGTCTGAAAGCAAATATCCATGGCTTATTAGTGTACTCTGAAATCACATACAATTTATTGATATTTTAGGTCGTATTGTACATGAAACTGTTGCTCATTTGTTCAGTGTTAGTCACCTATCAGCACAGAGCAATACGTAATCCCCTTCCCAAGACAGTATGAACCATTTACTCCAAAAAATCACCCTCAGTTCAAAAAACCTCCATCTGCCATACATTATCCAGTTGGAAGATTGAATGCATTTTTCTGCAGGTATTTCAAGAAAATATGTGTAGCAATAATGAGATGACTGAAAGACATCGCTTTCCACTAGAGACATGGCAATCACTAACTTAATTACCTTAAAGAAAAAGTTGTGACTGAGACCACAGTAGAGTATTTGACATTTTAACTTGGCAAGAAAAACTTGATGGATTTAGCAAAGATACTGCCATCAGACTTCTTACAATGAATTTGGTTTTTTTTAATTCTACAGCTTATTATGAAATTCAAGTTACATGCACACACAGAGCCATGAGTTCCAGTGTTTCTCTATATTAAATATAAGCAGAAAAAACCCAAGTTCATCAGCAAGGTCAGCACATCTGCAAGTTCTACAAACTAACAAAATTTCTGTGCTTTTATTTTACTTCTCAACCTTCATTTATTGTGTACAATGTAACAGAGACCCATATTTTCTCCAACACACAAAGCTAAGTCCTTTTCAGAACATACAAAGAGAAATTCTACTTCTGAAAATAATACAAATAATTTAAAACATACAGCTGAGTTTATATTTTATGTATAGAAAAATGCTGCATTATTCATATCTAAGCCTCCTGCTTTACAGGAGGCTTCAGAAACCTCTTTTTAGGATAGGAGTGCAGAGCCTGCAGTAGTTTAGGGGAGTTTACATCTGCATGCAATTTCAGTGTTGAAAAATCCCAAGGAATACGCAGTGCCATTTTTCTTAGTGTTGAGTTTTATTATATTTAACTTCATTTAAAAGGTGACTAATAATTGATGATTTTATAAAGAAATGCCTTTTTTTCCCCCAGAGAAGAATTCTTTTTCTCAAAAGGATAGCTCTTCTATATGAAGAGTCAAGAGCCTTCTTCAGTCATTTTCCTGGTGTTGTTCCCCAAGAGCTATGCTAGAGAATGACATGTTAAACCATCCATCCATTTGTAGTACTGTACCTGTAAATGCACTATTGTAGTAGACAAATGAGACTCCTTGAGACTGGATTTTCTTCCACTCTATTCTTAAACTCATCCCTTTTGGAAACTTGTGTTTGCAACTAAGAATAGCCTCTAGAGGGAAGAAAAAAAAAAGACAAAAGGGAAAATTAGAGATTTTAGTATTGTGTTGGTACACATTCAGGCTCCATGAAATTCATGTTTCCCCTTCAAAAGAACTTGTGCAGTCAGCAATGGCCAGATCTACTTCTCAAAGTGATGCTTCTCCAGATTTACACAAACACGGGGGAAAAAGAAACCAGTAATTTTCCTATACTTCAGTGGGCTTTGGATCAAACTTCAGATGCTGGGGACTAGATATTCCCATGCTGGATAGGGTTATTACTTTCCTCATCCAACATGGGACTATCTAGTTCATCAATTACATTCCTTATTACTACCCTCATTTTAATTTAAATATTTTCGAGCAGATCACCCCTAAAAAAAGGGACCCTCACCCTGTTATTAACAATATTTTGTGAATTACCATTCTGAATTCAGCATCACTAGTTTTTCTGTTTAAATGTGTAACTTCATGCAGATGGAAAACATTCCAGTAAGACGGCTAAAGAAACAAATGCAATATAGACCTTGCTACCTGTGAGATGCTCATTTTCCAATACAGGCCACAGTATCAAGGAGTAAGAGTCTTTATAGTTTTGGCAAGGCCTGTCTAGCTTCCATGACACAAACATGCACTGCTCAAACATAATCAACCATCATTTTTCTTTCCAGTCTCAGCAAAAGGGGCTGGAAGGCAATTAAGAGCTACTGACAGATCTACTCACTTGCCCTTCAGAGTCTGATTTCCTAGGTCTGCTCTGAAAAGAAACAAAAAGCCAGGCTGGTAGCCTTGGTGATAAATCACAGGGGGAAAAAATGTCCAGACTTGAAAGAAAAATTGAGCCAGGAGGGCATTCCTTGCCAGAAATATATTACACATGCACTGGCCGCTTCAAAAACATACTGTGCACTCAGGAAGTCTGAGGTTCCTGACTTCAGGTTGAGTGGATGGGTGGAGGCTTCCTGAATCTTAAGATTTGCTAGTTTCCTTTCCATTTTGTTTTTGTATCCTTCTAACAAAGAAAAAACATCACTCAAGCTCAGCTTGCTTTTGCTACTGGCCTTGTGACAGTTGGCTGGTCTAATGAGCTGGTCTCCATTAGCTGACACAGAGACAACTCAGCTGAAGTGTTCTCAGCTGAACAAGTCACCTCTGTCTCAAATGAGCTGCCCCCTTCTTGCATGCCACATGTTTTTGTTGCAGAAAAAACCCTAGCATTGATGCCCACCCACTAATCTTATTTGGAGAAAAGGAATAGATTGAAGAAAGGGAGCATGCACAGAACAGAGACAACATAATAAAATCCTCCTTAGTTATAGCACCCCTCTCCCACTTTTTGCAATAGTAATGGAGTCACGAAGAGGTATTTTCCAGAGCAGGTGTACTTGACTTGCATTAAGGTAGGCCCATAGGATGCTGTGCATCAGCACTGGTACTGCTAGGCCTGCAAAAGCCCTCTGTAATCTTGGAGAGATCTGCACAATGTTTAATTTGATTTACATCTGATCTGGATGCTATCATTGGTGACAAAATTATAGAATATCTCAAGTTGGAAGGAACCCTAAGGATCAGTGAGCCCAACTCCCTGCTCCTTGCAGAACTACCTAAAACTAAACCATGACTAGGAATGTCACCTAGATGCTCTTTTGAGTTCTGTCAAGCTTGGTGCCATGACCACTTCCCTGGGGAGCCTGTCCCAGTGCCTCCTCTACGGTAACAGGAGTTAGAGGGGAAAAGGAAAATGCATTTCAGACCAGCTGCACTCAGTGGAATAATGACATCTATCAGCCCTACCATCCCTTAGTGCAGCTACACGTGGAGAACTTGGCTTGGCATCTGGGCTGTGCTAAATTGATTTCATTCAATGTACAAATAACAAAAGAACAAAATGCAAGCCATATACCATATAAAAAGACAGAACCTAACCAAGCTTTAATATTACCTGAGGTGTTTCTCTCTGCTTTTGCCTGCCTTGAGCTCTAAATGTGTTCTGTCAAGAGAAGAATACTTAACAGAAGTCCAGAGGACAGCTTTAGAGACGTCTAAAATACTTTATTATTACCTCAAGAAGCTGAATAAGGTTTAAAGCTCAGAGAACAGTTTTTCCGATCCCAAATTCCCACCTCGCTCCACTCCAACCAAATTCAAAAAACAAACCCACATAGCCCACAAACTTCACACTACACCACACCCCTTTCTCATCTACCCAGCAAACAGGTTTTCCTCTTTGCCTCTGTAAGTTCTCCACCCCGTTATTTGAAGTAATTTGCCATTTTATATATGATACATACATATATAACTATGTAAATAGCCATTATAGCTACTGACAAGTAAAAATAGATATTAAATTATTGTTACTTATAATTAGCTAACTTTAATCTGTTCTCTCTAGTCCCTCACTTCTGTCTTGTAAGATATTTAATATAATAATATTTCTCCTCTCCATCAGCTCCCACAATTTTGTGTGGAAGGAAACCAGACAGAAGTTACAGAACTGACAAACAAGTCATAGAACCATAGAACAGGTGAGGTTGAAAATGATCTCTGGGGAGCACCTAGTTCAACCCCAACTCGAGCAAGAGAAAATGGGGACAAGACCAACATAACACAGAGTCAGTAGAGAGAATAGGCACAAGACCCCTCAGGAAAGAGGAAGACAACCTCAATACCTGCACAGCTTCTGTATACATAGTTTGCATGTATTGTGCATATGTTAAAGATTATTACACCAATGCCCATACTGTACCCTTAAACTCCTCTGCTTTTACGTTTTTGTTATCTGTTTCAATGGAGATTCCAGACACGTCAGGATCTGCAAGGGGACAGCAAAAAAAGGACAATTCAGCAATAAACATTTGTGGTTTCATATGTGCTTTGGCAGCTACAAGCAATATTTTTGAGAACTCCTCACACTGGACAAGTTAGACATTGCCTACTAGAAAGAGTACAAACTGAGAGCTAGACCAGGGCTGGTCTTGAACAATTCACCTTTTTCTCTAGCCTCTGGCATCTGTAAAACGTAAGTAATTTTTTTTTTTTTACAATAGTGTAATGATATTTACATGTAAGAAGTTCTATACAAACAGTAAACATTTTATACTGGGGTAATGTCTCAGTCTGTTTTTAACTGGGGAGACATCTATTAATCCATAAGTGTATTTTCCATTACACTTATTACAAGGCATGCATGTTTGCTGAAGAATACCACTTACAGCTTCTACAGGGTAAAAAACATGTACAGTAATTGGCAATTACCTCAAATTCTTGTTGAAATGGGAAGAAAATATTAATCAAGATTTATCTAGTTTTAACTCAAAGAGAAAAATAATCCCCACACATTCTTGGATATCTCATTGTCACGTTCTACTAAGGGGGAACTGCAGGGGGTTCTTTTAAAACAGATGATCTAGGATGTAATTAAGCAAAACGAGGCAAGTATTATATCTGGGAACCATTAACTGGTAGTGAAAAGGATGTTGCCCTACTAAAGAAGAATAGGAAAGACAGAACAGGAAAAAGGAGAAGGAAAAAGAATGGGGAGAGAAAGAGAGGGGAGCAACAGAGAGAAAAAATGGGAGTTTCCACCAGAACTTCAGAGTGTGTGTCGATGTCCAACTGGCAGGTGGCGTGTGCATGTTCCCTGCAGGGGGGAGCCTGTGCTGCTCTCGGAGTAAAAGCACAGCTCCTGCATTAACGGGTGGCCGGCATGAGGTGAGTGGGCGCTCTGGCAGCATGTGGAGAACCCTGGACAGGGTCACGGTGGGAATCGTGGCAACAGGCTAGATCAGTGATGCAGGATTGGAAGCAGGTGGTTCAGGCAGGAACAAGGTAGGCAGGGCTGAAGCAGGTAGGGCATCAGGCAGGAACGCAGGGAGGCAGGAGAGACAACAGCTGGAGCAGGTGAAGGAGACGAAGTGGTAAGGCAGGATACAGGAGGTGGTCAGCAGGTGTCCAGCCAGCGAGAGGGAGAGCAAGCGAGTGAGGGCTAGCAAGGGCCAGTGAAGGCAAAAACGGGGGCAAAAGAGCCAGCTAGTCTCGGCAAAATGACAAAAAGCTCTGAAGCTTGTGTCACAGTTACTTTTATACCCCCCGGCTCCTCCCAAGGTCTGCAATGCTGCCAGGAGACCATTGGCCCAGTCCAACATTCCACTGCAGCCCATTGGTGAAGACCATTTGCCATCTGATTGGAGAACCTCTCTGGAGGTCAGTGTCATTGGTGGTCCCCTGCTGACTGCCTATTACACGTAAGATGTGAGATGGCAGCCAGGCAAAGTCTCCCGAGAGACAGGGCTTTCCATCTTCTCCTAGCTGCCTCCTCAAGTAGCACTTGTGCAACCCCTCCCCCACATACTTCTCGTAATTTCAAACAATGTTGAGACAGAACTCAAAATTAAATTGGTTCCTCACACTCATGTATTGGGCACACTGAAATTCCAGAGAGAACGAGTGAAATAACCACTAGATCTACATCAACCTCCACCCAGTTACCAGGAGTTGGTCACAGGTATTACAATTACTCCACATCAGGCTAGCAAGTGCTTAACAACAGCTGAACACAGTTCTTTACACAGGTCTACTTTTTTTT
>VWZT01006115.1:4879-30093 GCA_013397055.1 Pachycephala philippinensis
GGGCTGGATCCTCGGCACCCGGGGCCGGTCCGGCTGCGGCGGTGGCCAGCGGTGCGCAGCGGTGCCCGCTGCTTCCTCGTCCGCCCCCCCAGGCAGCGCTTGACCCCCGGCGGGTGTGTGCATGTGTGGGGCGTGTGGTGGGGCGGAGGCGGAGATGTCTGACACTCGCACTGCGGTTTCCGAAAGAAAAAAGGTCGTGAGGGATGCGCAGTGATTCCCGCAACTGTGCGCGTTCAGATGTACAGGGTGCCTTCCCTTCCTGTCCGTGCCCAAGCGCTTGCCTTCCCCGCTGCTTCCCTCCAAAATGCCCATGGGNAGGGGAAGTTCCTGCTGTCCCCCAGTGCCCGTGGGCGCCCCGGCCGAGGCGGACAGCCGGTGGAAGCCCCCGGGCCGCTGGGCCGGGCGCTGCTGGCGGTGGGGCAGACGCGGCAGGGCGAGCAGCCTGCTGTGCACCAGGGCAAATCCCTCCCACTCCGGCCAATTTCGGTGAGGAAGGTGAAATGCGGAAGTTGCCACCCAGAACTGTCAGTGGATCGTCGGGTTTTTAGCCCGGAGCATGCAATTAAGAAAAATAAATAAATGAAATAAAGCCTCCCTTCGTGGTTACAGCCAGTCTCGGTCCTCGCCGGCAGCCGCCACCCGCGGCTGCTCGCCCGTATGGCGACGTTACCTGCCGCAGACAGGAGGGCGTTCGCCCTGAAAATCAACAGGTAAGCGCCTTTCCTCGTACCCGGCAACTATCCCTCGCCAGGCTTAGCCCGGCCAAGGCAAGCGGGCGGACGGCGGGAGCAGGGCGGGACGGCTCCTCCCCTGGAGACCCCCGGGGCGGAGAGCCATCTGACAGCTCCCGATAGCCGGGCTAGCCAGCCTTGGACGGGCAGCCCTCCGCGCCGCCCGCTGCTCCTGCGGGAGCTGCAGACCAGGGCTGCACTTCTGCTCTAAGGTTTGCTCTGAGCAAGGATACTCAGACGAAGCCGGCTGTGGGTGCGTGTCCTCTGGCAAGGAGGTGACGTCCAGTCTCACTCCAGGAATTTGTTCCACATCTGTTCTGTCCGAAGAAGTCCCGAGTTCTCTGGAGGGGCTGCGACGGGGCGGGAGATTTGGGTTCCCCTTCACAAGAAGTAAGAAGATTACCTGATCCGTCTCAATTTGCACTCTTGGGAAATGACGAGTTTATGTAGGGCATCAATACTGCAATGACATACATCCCTGGGATTTTTTTTTTCATTCTTTCATCTATGAAAAGGAAAAATCCCCTGATGACTGAAAATATATTTACCTCCCACATTCCCTCTCTAAACCAAATAAATTAGAGTTCAGCTGTTGGAACACCATACTCTTGAGACTAAATATGCTGTCTGATAGACTTTGGTGTCTTTTCCCAGGGAAGTGCTGACTCTCAGTTGGTCTGTGCTCTGTGGTGGCAGTAAGAAACCAAGACAATTACTTTGGTATTGTTAGGTTAAAGGAAAAAACAGGCCTCCTTTTCAAGAGTCTTGTCATCTGAGACAAAAACTGTGCTTCCAGGGTGTTGATGTAAGTACCAGGTATCCAAGTTTGCTGATACATAAAAGAACAAATAGCATAATGGTAATATAAACTAAGGATAAGTCTCTGTGCCAGAGAGAAAAGTATGCAGAGAAACTCCACCTCCTCAGTAATTTGTTGGAAGACATGGGATTTTCAGTCAGGGAGGATAAAATTAGCTCCTCTGTGATGTGTGTTTCTCATGGCAGAATATGCGTAAGTGTACCTTTCTGTATCCTTTGGGAATTTATTTTAAATTTATGGTGGAATATTCACAAGAGTGAGACACTATATTTGGAAGCCATCAGATGAGCAGCTCATGAGAGAATCATGCCACAAGTCCTGATCATTTGGAGACTTGCTTGAACAGAAATCATAACTAGCTGATATTTACAGGGTTTGAGTTATTTTCTTTCTTCCTATTTTTAGGGTCAGCTTTTTGGCAGCTTTCCCTAGCTGTGGTGGTGGTCACTGTTCATCTCTATGACTAAAGCTTTACAAAGTAGTGGAGTCATAACAATTAGTTCAGCTTCATTTCACAAAGGTTCACAAAAGTTTTGCTAGTAATAACTGTTGTGAAATTAAATTACTGAGTTTTTTTCACTTATTTTCCATTTGAATCAATAGTGAAATATTCAGTATTTTTCATAGCAAGTTAAATGTTGAAATATATTATAAACATATTCTGAATATGATTCTGATTTAATAGTGTGACTTTTTATTTTGTGAGCATGGATATTCTCTTTTACACTTACACTTTATTCTCTTGTATCAGTATAGTAGATACTTTCTAGAAGGATATTTTGTTTCCCTTTTTTCAAAAGGACCAGGACATTTTTACATGACTCCTATGCAGTTTGTTCTCCTGACAAGAACAGTGAAGAGTGATAGATCATTGCAAGAAGCACTTTTAATGTGGTGGTTTAGATTTTTTTAAAGTAATTTTCAAAATCAGAGGCATAATAGGTCAGTGTGTTAGCTTTCTTGACTGTACACAAAAGGCTAATTTACAGTTGTAAATTTTTGTTTCTTTAGAGTTTGTGACTTCTTCAAAATACAACTTGTAGTGAAAGTTGGACATTACTAAGAAGGCATCATTTATAGGAGTTAGTACCTTGCCTCTATAATTGCTTTGCATTCACTACAAATTTGCATGCACTTTTTTTCTCACTCTTTCTCTTGCCAGTGATTTATGCAAACTATAGACTGCTTTTATGAGGACCAGCAGAATTTTAGGCTCTGTTCTGCCTAAACATCAGCCACCTCTCTGCTACTAACATAAGGTGTACCCTGGTGTGTTTGGTGAGTCGTGTTAGATATCTGACCAACCTATGAACTCTGTTCTGTAAAAAATTAGCAATAACATAATACAAAATGGGTTAGTGGTCTCATTATGATTTAAATTTAGTGTGAGTTCATGAGCACTGGAGTTGCAGATGTTTCAGGAGCAGCTATTACGCGACAAGCAACACATTTTTTCAGAGCTAGGTTAAACTTTAAAAACAGGACTTCAAATGCCTTGAAACTCTTGTATGCAACCTGCCCACGTAACCGTGTTTTCCTATCACTTTATTCTTCCTTCCACCCATCTGGTGTCTGTTGCCCCAGCCTGTTGCTTCCTGCCTTTTTTAATCCTGCAAAGACTTGCACATACGTTTTTAATGCATGTATGTGAGTAGTTCCTTCTGTTTTAATAGGATAGGTTTTATGAATAATGATGTTCATTTCATACATAGAAGCAAAGGAACAAATTTTTAGTGTCCCTCAAGTTAGGCAGCTGGAAGTCAGCATGGAACACAAAAAGCCACATCATCCTTGCTGAGTTTAATTCAAGATAGTAATTAGAAGATATCTGCATTGTGCATTGTAAGTGTGTCTACTTTGCAATCCTAGTATTTATACCCAGGAATCAAAGAAGTTGAAAAATGATTTTGTAAACCACTGAGGAAAAAAACAACTCACCTTTGCTAGAAATGTGGGCTCTAATATGTACCAGCTGAGGAGTGCAGGTTTGAGAGATCAGAAAAGCTGAATTTTAGTCAGTTTGTCTTGGCAGTGTGTTAGGATAAACACAACATTAACAGAAGAGATTTTCTAGTATTATTATTATTTTTGTTTAGCTAGTGAAATTTACTGACTTACCTTTCACATAGGTCTTGCAGTAGTAGTTACTTGTCCTGACTTTCAAGTGAAGAAAATTGTGCTTTAAGCACCTAGCTGGGGCCCTGTTCACTAATGGTATACATTCAAAACATTTCAACACACAAATTACAAAACAGAAGGTTATCAAGAACAGCAATACAGGTCCGTAACACATCACTTAACTTTCAGTCATGTGACTCTTGCAATTAAAAACCCTCCCAATAGGCATACTCCTCAGCTGCCTCTACAGACAACTGTTGTCTGAATTTCACAAGTATTACATAAGAAATTTTCAACATTCGTTGTTGTAATTTCACTTCCTTGTCCCTGAAATTTCCCGTTTGTGAAACAAAGTTAGCTTTTCCTGCTCTAGTTTTAAGACATTTAAGACATTTTAAGTACTTAAGGATGAGTTTACATGCATAGACATATTAAAAAGAACAACAAACCCACACTACCAATATTATAGGAACTATTTAGCTAAAGATTTCAAATTTTTTAAAGCTTACAAAGTCACACTCGTATGAAATTCTGAAATTGTACCAGGAATTCCATTTTACATTAATGATGAAAATATATTTAAATTATTCTTACCTGAAATGAAAAGGTCAGCTTAAATCTTATATTGTACAGAGTTTCAGGTCTGAAGATCCACAAGAATTTACCTTAAATGACAAAGGCTATTGTGAAAGAGCCAAGTACAGTGCAAAAATTATCTTAGTGGCAGAACAGATGATTTCCTATATACTCTGATAATAGATTTCTGTTCAATGCAACCCCTTTATGGGGCTGAGGCTATCATCTTTGGATTGAATTTCAATAAAACCCTTGTTGTATGGATATAATAAGATCATAATTACTTGAAAGCATTGACCAGACTCCATTGTATACACCAAGCTATTTTTTCTCATTATTTTTTCTTTTCAAACTCTAAATATATAAAATAAGCTGCAGAGGACCTCAGTCTTTGTATGTACAACAGGTTTATGTAGTAAATACAAAAATCTACTGTATTCATGCATACATGTGTGAAATGGTAGTGGTTTTGTATTTGGTACACAGAATATTAAATATAACAGTTTAAAAAAAGTAAGATGTATGTATATCATATGTTAGGTATAGCAATATTAGTAACAGTTTATAGTAAATGGGCATTTTTCTAAGACTTCCACAAAAATAAATGAGATTATTCTTTTAAACCCTTGGGACACAATTCCATGGAGTTCATGTGCACAGGAGATAAAGGTCAGGTTTGCATGTTAGATCCGTAAAAAGGTTTGCATTGGAAAGGACCTTCAATGATCATGTAGTTCCAAACCCCCATTATTGGTACAGACCTCTTTCACCAAATCAGGTTTTTCAGAGCCCCAACAAACCTGGCCTTGAACATTTCCAGTGATGGGGCATCCATACAGTGGATTCACCTTCACAGTGAAGAATTTCGTCTTACTATCTAATCTAAACCTTTCCTCTTTCACTTTAAAGCCTTTCTCCCTTGTCCTGTCACTACAGGCTCTTGTAAAAAGTCCCTCCCCTTAGTTCCTGCAGGTCCCCTTTAGGTACTGAAAGGCTGATGCTAATATTGGATCTTCCCAGAGCCTTCTCTTCTCCAGGCTGACGAAATTCAACTCTCAGCCCATCTTCACAGGAGAGGTGCTTCAGCTCTCCTCTGGGCCCACTCCAAGGGGTCTATTTCCTTCTGTTCTGGGGACCCCAGAGCTGGGTGCAGCACTGCAGGTGGGGTCTCAGCAGAGCAGAGGGGCAGAATCCCCTCCCAGGCCCTGCTGCCCACGCTGCTTTGGATGCAGCCCGGGACACGTTTGACTTTCTGGGCCTTAAGCACACATTGCTGGGCCATGTCCAGCTTTCCGTTCATCAGTACCCTCAATTCCTTCTCTGAACAACCCCTCTCAATTCATTCATCTCTCCATCTGTACAGGTCTTGGGGGTTGCCCTGGACATGTTCAATGCTTTGCACTTGGCCTTGTTGAACTTCATCAGATTCATATAAGCCCACTTCTCAAGTCTGTCGGGGTCCCTTCCCTCTGGACGGATCCCTTCCATCGAGTGAATCAGCTGAAGCACTCAGCTTGATGGTACATCCTGAAGCTATTAAGTAGTGTTGCTCCCTCTACTCGGCCTTGAGGAACAGCACTCAGTACTTATTTCCATGTTGGATATTGCGCATTCACTGCAGATCAAGTAGTGAAGCTATCAAGCTAGTTCCTTCTCCAGCTAGGACTCCGTCCATTAGACATCTCCAAATTAGAGATAAGAAAGTTGTGGGGCACCATACTGAAATTCAGGTGGGTAACACCGGTTGCTCTTCCCATGTACCCTGATGCAGTCACTCCATTGTAGAAGGCCACCAGATGAGTCCAGCACAATCTGCCCTAGGTGAAGTCATGTGGGCTGTCTTTAATCACCTATCGGTATTCCATGTGCTTCAATATAGCTTTCAGGAGAATCTATTGCATGGTATTACCAAGCACTGAGTTAAGGCTGACTAGCACTCTTCCTGGATACTGGTTTTGTTTGCAAACCATTTAATCTGGCTATAGGAAAAATATACTGGAGTATTCAGGAATATCACTATACGTTTATCATCTTTCATTCAATTTTTTTCCGTTTTTTCAGCTGACTACAACATGTGTTTCTTTCCAATTGCCCACAGCATTTATCTCCCATTTCTGATTTACAGGGATAGATTATAAACTGAGCAAAGTACCTGCTCAGGTTTTTCACAGAATCACACAATAGTTGAGTTTGGAAAGAACTTCTGGATGTTATCTTGTTCAGCCTTTTTGCTCAAGCAGGGCCATTTAGAGCTAGCTGCCTATGATCACATCCAGTTGGATTTTGAAGGCCTTCAAGGAGACAGACTCTACAATTTCTTTGGGCAATCTGTGCCAGGGCTCAGTCACCCTCATGGGAAAAAAATGTTTGATGTGGAATCTCCCAAGTTTCAGGGCAGGCCCATTGCTTCTAGTGCTGTCACTGGGCACCACTGAGAAAAGCCTGGCTCTATCTTCTTTACTCTATCCCTTCAGATATTTGTATAAATTGATAAGATCCCCCCAAGCCTTCCCTTCTCCAGGCTGAACAGTCCCAGCTGTCTCAGTCCTTCCCCACTGGAGAGATGCTCTGGTCCCTTCATCACCTTAGTCACCCTTGGCTGGTCTCTCTCCAGTATGTCCATGTCTCTCTTGTACTGAGAAGCCCAAACTTGGACACAGAACTTAGGCATGTCTCACCAGCATTGAGCAGAGGGCAAGGATCATCACCTTCAACCTGCTGGCAATACTCTGCCCAGTGCACCCTGGCATAACATCTGGCTTTTTTGCAACCAGGGCATATTGCTGGCTCATGTTCGACTTTATGGAAGTCATAGTCTACTAGAACCAATGTAGTCATGGTCCTCTAGGACCTCTAATGCTTTCCTGCAAAGCTGTTTTCCAGCTAAGTGCCTTCCAGCACATATAGGTGCATGGAGATCGTCCAGGTGCAGGGCTTTGCACTTGTTGAACTTCGAAAGGTTTCCATCAGTCCATTTCTCCAGCCCATTGCGTTTCCTCTGAATGGCAGCATGACCCTCTGGTGCATCAAGAGGGTCCTGCTGCACTCTCCTCCCACTTCTGTGTCGTCAGTGAAGCTGCTGAGGGTACACTCTGCCCTGTCATCCAGATTGTTAATGAAGATGTTAATCAGGATTGGATCCAGTATTGACCCCTGAGTTTTAGTGCTACTTCATAGCCTCCAGCTAGACTTCTTTCCACTGATCATCAACTGTTCAGGAAGTTTTCAGTCCAACTCACTGTCTGCTCATCCAGCTCATACTTCACCAGCTTTAGACATTATTCCTTTAGACAGATGAAGAACCCCGTCTTTTTCCTCCAAGCTGTTTTCTTCTAGCTTGTCCTAACGATGTTGTGGCATCGTTGTCTTGGTGTCTTCTGGATTTGTATTCAGCATAAGGAATAGATTGTACATGGCTCTAAAGCAGGTGAAGAGAAGGGAGAGAAGACAGTGTGCTCTGCGACTTCATATGCTACTCATAAAGAGCACTCCCCGCTGCAGCCTCTGCACATAGATGTTTTACCTTCCACCTGCCTACTGTTTGAAATCAAGATAGTTTGAGGGAGCAGAAAAGATAAGAAGGACTTGATATCATGGTTTCATTCCTGCTCTATCAGTTACGAGTGCTCACAGCATGTGAACGACTAAATAGCTATTAAAAGCCTCAGATGGCTCTTTCCCTAGGTGTATTGACCTGTGTCTCATCTTCTGGGACATTTTTACAGGTACTCCTCCACTCCAAGAGAGCGATGAAAACTGCAGGAATCTACCTTCTAAATCTACCACAAAGTCAAGAATATTAAAGGATAGGGATGGATCCAATCTATTGTAAATAGGTCTTAAGTTAATAGAGGTAACTTCCTAAGGCCTGCAAAGTTATCCTTTTGTCTACTGTAAAGATAATTCATTTGCCTTTGCTAGGGTGTTTCCAGTGAGCAGTCAAATTTAGATTAAATCTATGTCAGTGCAGTACTTCTAAAAAGTTTTACAACCACATTTGAGCAAACAACAAGCTTATGCAGTATACGCTTTGGCTGGTCACTGTGTATAATTCAAACCAATACGAGCTGATTTGCATCTCACATTCTGGCATTGGTAATTATTGCATTTAAGATCAGCTATATCAAAGCCTGTCTGCATCTATACCACCTGTTGAATGGTACCTGGGAGTAAGCTGTGCTGTAGACCATATGAGCTAGCATGTATCTGGAGGCCAAAGACAGACAGCTGCATGAACGGAGAAACACTGCTACAGCTTTTGTTATGGACTAGGCTTGGATTGCAAGCCATCATGTTTTATTCAAGTGTAAAAATAATAAAAAGGAAAGCAAACAATGTGCAAAGTCATGTTTGTCTGTCCAAAGCTGTGTGCATGCCCTTAAGATGTTTCTAATGCTGACAGGGAACTGAGTGAATATTGCTTCCTCCTGTAGCAGAAGTGGATTGTAAACCAGGTACAGGAATAAGCTGAAGAAGAAAGCAACATCGTATGTCTATATGGTGCCATAGGGTATTAGTTGATATTTCTGTTAGAGATTCCTGTAAGTATCTCCTCATTTTTCAAAGGTAAGATTATTCAATATGATGCTTTTACTACATTTGGCATCATAGTGTCCATCACAAAGACTAAAAGCCCTTTCCTCTGGCAAACTCTGCAAAAATTGCAACATTTTGTGCCTAAAATATTTTTAACTTTTAGGAAGTAGAGAAGAAATAGCAAGAAAATGCCCTCTTAACTACTTTTCAGACGGTACTGGTGCCTTTGTTTATTCACAGTGACTTACTTTTTGTTTTTATTGATTACCCTTTCTGGAGTGGTCTGCCCACCATACAATCAAAGTGATAGTTGCCACTTAAATAGGAGGTTGCCACCCAACCATATCTCTGTGAAAAATTACAAGTGCAGGAAAGATAGGCCCCATAATACAAGTGCACACTTTATCAGCTGGTAGGCAGCTGTAGAAACCATGTCTTTAGAGAACAGTTGGTCATGCAAGCAGAATACTGTTATTACAGTTGAGACAGATGTTACTGACAGCTAGGAAGCTCTCTAACTGCAGACTGCATAGTCAAATAGGGTTTAAAATATAACCGTCTATCTTCTATCACAGTAGTTTGAGACTAGCATTATACATCACTTACATATCTGTGCGATCACTGAACTCAGGTGTAATAATCCCTGTTACATGATGAGACTAGTGGGATTTTTGCTTTTTCTCTGGAAGATGACTGCTGGGCTTGAAATAGACTTTTAGCTCTGAGCAGAGAAGTTCAGAAAAGCATTTTAAAATAATTTTTTAAGATCTTACGTCCCTCCAGACTTCAGACATCTATGTGCATGGTGAAGCCTAGGCTGCAATTTATGATGAGGTTCTTTTTTTTTATATAGTAAAGGAAAGCCTAAACTTACCAAAGGAAATGTAGATGCAAATAAGAAACATTTTTTATGTCCACCAGGTCCTGTGTATGAATATTTCTTATTCATTGTTCCAAACAGTTTTCATTTTCAAACATGAAGTGAAAACCAGCAAGAAAGAAATACTTAATGTTGTATTTTATACCTTCTACCATTTTCAGGTTTTATGGTCATTAGAAATTACAATTCATGAGCACAAGTCTGTATAGTTGTCCTTTTTTCTATTCTGACTTGACCTATTTTTTTAATTTGATTTGAGAAGCCCATACCAGACTTTACCGTTGTCTGTAGCAGTAGGAAGAAGGGTAGTCTGTGAATGTGCTTATCTGATAACAAAATTACACTAAATGTTTGCCATCATAAATGCAGTTACAGAAAACTGGCCCAGGCCTAACCAGCTCTTGGGCCAAGTTCATACAAAAAGTCCCTAATACCTTAGCTCGTGAGTTTTGTAGAACTATACTTGCACATGATGAATTACAGTTTTCTGAGCTTTGGTAGTGATGGAGATCTTTTATAAGAGAGTCAGCACACCTGGACTCAATATTGGTATTTTTAACTAAAGTCAAGTAAACTGGGTTAGGTAAGAGCATATATTATTTCAGTTGTCACTTGATCTGAGCCTTACAAAGATAATAGTATCAAGACTTCATGTTTAGAACATTGAGTAAAATGTAACATTTCTCCAAGCTTGAAATTTTCCGGATATTTCAGTTTGTAATTTACGATATAAAATGTCTTGCACAATCCATATATGTTTGTGAGAGTGTAATAATGAAAATTGTACATGTAAAGACAACCAGCAGATACAAAAATATATTTTTAACAATAGTTTTTAACATATGCCAGATTCTGTGAACATTCCTATTTTTAAGAGTGTGAGCGAAAGATCCAGCTTTCAAATGTATCTTTGGCAAAGATACTGCTTTGGCTCCTGCTGAAGTTGAATCAAAATTCCCTGTTCTAGAAATAGCAGGACCTCTTCATGTGCTTGAAATTGGGCCAATTTTTTTCAGGCATATTGTCCTACTAAATGATCCTACTTTTTCTAGTTCAACTTAGCTCTAAAGAAAAAAATGTTGTTATAAGAAGTGACTGGAAAAAAAATTTCTCATGTTTTTCCATAGCAGAAAAGTCACACTGAAGCTCCACAAATCTGTGTTCTTAGGAAATGAGGGGCCAATATATGAATACATTTTATTTTTCCAGTTCCATTTGCCTTATCTCCTCCTCTGATTTTTCATGTACTCAATATTAAAGACCCTTTTGTGAATTCATTATGAATTTATTTTGAGTTGACAGCCACATTTTTTGCTGGTTGATAAAAATACCAACCCTGACCTTGATAAAAAAAATGAAAACAACCCTATGGGGGCAAAAAGAAAAATTTCCCTCGAATACAACGTACATGGTCTTTATTTTAATATTATTTATTATTGTTATGAATGTCTGACTTTTTCACTTAATATCAATAATTGTTTCTTAGAAAAAAAATTAAAACAAAGCACAAGAACTATTAAACTTGTTACAGGTTTTACAAAATTATCAGTATTACAGCAGCATATTCTTAGTGAAGCCTTTTGGATGCTCAGATAATACACATGAGCTGGGATATAAGTCCTTGCATTTATTTCATAATCAGTTTGTTATGAATTGCTGGAACAGTGCAGACAAAACAAGAATCTAAAAGAGTAAACTAACATTATTCTATTACTTTCAAATCACAGTATAAAGGAAGGATGGCACATGCAATCATTAATGGTTTTCAAATTGTCATTGTTATTGTAGAGAATGTAAGCTTTTGGAAAACTTTTAAACAGTTTAGCCCCCAAAAAAAAAAAGCTATGCCCTAACAATAAAGTTTTGGAATGGATGGTATATAGACCTAAAGTCTCCTGGAGACTTTAGGGGCACATTTGTTAAAAAGCATTTCTTCAGACATCTCAGTTGAAAGAAAATAATAAGGCACCAATGTGAGCTTTAGTACTTAAAGCAGAGAGTATTCTGAGCCAAACACAGAAAATTGTCCTTAGATAAATTGAAGTTAATCCATTCAGAACAAAAGCTTTGTGTATATATTGCTGTGTGCTGGTATATTTTTAGGCAATGGGGACAACAAAATAATTCTGATGTTTATGCATACATTTGTGTTCTGTTAGCATAATTAATTAACATCAAATGAGATATTAATTACAAATTTTCTATTGCATATATAAACTATCATGACCAGTCTAAGTCTATAATAGGATGACAGATGAAATTGATTTATACTCTCTGCTTTCCAGGAGGCACCACTAAACTATCATATAAAATGTCACACCTAAAACCACTTTCATTGCAAGAGCCAACCAGTCAACAATGCATACACATTGTCTTCTCGAATGTTATATCATAGTTATTCCATATTATCCATACAGTGATTAAAAATTGCATAAAAGCATTGTTCATCAGGACCAAGTCAAGTTTTTGGTTTCTTTGCATGACCAGGATTACAAAATTAATTTTTATCAGTGCTTATGTCTCTTCCCAAAGGAGAAACAGCAAAACAGAAAAGCAGAGAAAAATGTTTACTGTATAAATATCATACGTGACCTGAGAAAAAAAATAAAAATTGAGCTCTTGCCCATTTTAACTTTGTAACAAGCTGACAGCATAATGAAGTCAACTATTTCCTCTTCTAGATTTTTTACTTTGTTCCCACACCATCCCGTGTAAGAAAATTGTTGTTAAATTTCAACCATCTTTTATAGTATCTTTATTGGTTTAGCTGATACAGAGTCTTAATGTGGTAGACCCCAAAGTAGGCGTGTGGCAGAGGGTGTACAGCCTACCTGAGCCAACAAGGAAACAGCAGCAGTTCAGATCGACCACTGCTGTAAACAGTGACTAACAAAGTGGAGCTCTGGTGCCTTAAGGACTAATTAGAAACTTAGAAGAAAAACAGGCAGTTCCACTGGCAGTTAAGAACAGGAGATCTAAGTGAGATTCCCATATTTGCTAGTTAAAGATCTGGATCATTGCCCAAAACTTTGTGTGTGCTTGTGTGTGGGAGTGAAGGAGAGTGGTAGGGAATTGTTACATTTTTTTTTCCTAGAGCTTTTTAGTTGCTTGTTTTCAGTTGTAACTAGAGAAGTTTCATCTTAGGCTCAGAAAAGAACAATTTGTGAATTTTCTTTGTCAGTGTCAGATGAAAGGGATTACTCCTCAGGGTAACCAAGACTGCATATTTAACCTGTTAAGCAAAAGATTTTACTATTTTTTTTTAATGATTCTGCCATCTGTGTACTTTTAAGTGTGAATGTTTCTGTCTTTGGGGATAGTTCTTGTACTCTCTTTTTATTTATTTACTTATTTTCATCCTTCCTTGCTGTCTTAATTGCATATGCAGCTCTTGCAGAAGATGACTTCAGTCTGCTGGAAGGGATTGTAAGGTTATTAAGGATTACCATTTCTGCCTCCCCTCTAATAGCAAGTAACTTTGGAGAACTTCATCCAGTAGGTGTGTGAAGCACACTTTTAAAATTAGGTTTTTTCTTATGAAGTTTCTGATTTTCAGTTAATAGGTGATCTTTAAAGCTGTTCTCTTTCTCTTTCATTTTAAAATCGTTGTTCTCTGTTTAAATTTTCATCTTATATACATACTAACAAAATACCCATTGTGCCAGCTTTTAAATTACGTATTTCAAAGACCTATGTCATTGAGCAGAATTTACAATGAAACTGCAGAACCTGCTTTATGCATTATAAGCATTCATATAATTTTAGTTATAGAACCAGCAGTGTTCAGCCACAGATCTAACATATGTTAGAGGGAGAAAATAAATGGCTGTTTTATCTTCCTTTCCTGATGCCTCATCTTGGCCCAACTAATAATCCAAATCTCCAAGCTCCCGATCTTTCAATGAGCTCTGCCCTGAGAAACATTCCAGAATTTGACCTACAAGATGAATTTAATTTTAAGAACCTCCAGGTGTAGTCTGTTACTTTGGTTACACTGTTGTTTTAATGTATTATGCAAACTGTATGCTTTGCATTGGAGAGTATTTGTGAAATACTAAGACTATGTCTCAGCTGTTTGCTAGCAATTGCTGGAGGTTTATGTCTACCTGTGGGACAGACACTGGTGAAATTGAGATTGTGCAGCAACAGTTTTGGGTTTGGGTTTTGTTTTGGTTGGTTGTTTTTATTTGGCTACCCTCCAGTCCTGTCTGGGTGGATCAGGAAGTCTGGTGAGTTCCAGCTTTTTCAGGAATTGCACCAGAGAAGTATGTCATCATCATTCAGGGGCCAAGACATCACAGAGTGGAACAATGAGTTCCAATTTATGTTATTTTGCTCCAGCACTGTAGTTCAGCCAAGGACCTAAAATCCAGAAATTCCTTAGTTTTCTCCCATCTGCCATCTTTCTACAGGTTAACACTATCTTTCTACATGCCATGTGAATGTTGACAAACTGTGAACTCAGCAGTGACCTTTGTGGAAAAATCTTCACCAAATCTACACCTTTTTATTTTCAGCTAGTGAGAAGGAATGGCTATCAATATAAGTGATCAGAAGAACTATTAACACTGCTGAGTCCCATTGATGGTCTTTGAAAGGGTTGCAGTTTCCCAGATGCTGTTCTCCAGGTAGTTCAGGGACATTGCCAATGGGCTCTTGTCACTATGCAATCACCAGATGGCTGCTTAAGATCACAGAATGGTTTGGGTCAGAAAGCACCTTATAGGTCATCTAGATCCAACCTTCCCCTTCACGGGCAGCGACAACTTACACTAGGCCAGGTTGCTCAAAGCCGCATCCAATGTGTCCTTGAACACTTTCACGGTTGGGGCATCCACAATTTCTCTGGACAACCTTTTTCAATACCTCACCCCCTTTTGTGTAAAGAATTTCTTCCTAACATCTAATCTAAATCTCTCCTCTATCAGCTTACAACTGTTGTCCCTTTGTCCTATCACTATTTGTGTGTAGAAAAAGTCACACTCCCTCTTTTTGACATGTTCCATCTAGGTAGTAAAAGGCTGTGATGAGGTCTCCCCAGACTTCTCCAGGCTGAACAACCCCAAGTCTCTCAGCCTGTCTTTGTAGGAGAGGTGCTGCAGTCCTCTGATCATCTTCATGACTCTCCTTTGGACCTGCTACAACAGGTCCATGATTTTCTTGTGCTGAGGACCCCACACCTGGACTCAGTACCCCAGGCGGGTCGCAGAAGGGCAGAGTAGAGAGGCAAAATCCCCCTCGTGCAACCTACTGGCCACAGTTCTTTGGTTGCAGCCCAGGAAGCAGTTGACTTTACATGCTGTGAGCACACATTGCTGGGTCACGTCCAGCTTTTCATCCAGGAGAACTCTCCAGCCGTTATCCACAGGGCTGCTTCCACTGAGTTCGTCTCCCAGTCTGTACTCGTATCTGGGACTGCCCTGACCCAGGGGCAGCACTTTGTGCTTGGACTTGTTTAACCTCATGANGATGAAGCCTCCCCAGACTTCTCCAGGCTGAACAACCCCAAGTCTCTCAGCCTGTCTTTGTAGGAGAGGTGCTGCAGTCCTCTGATCATCTTCATGACTCTCCTTTGGACCTGCTACAACAGGTCCATGATTTTCTTGTGCTGAGGACCCCACACCTGGACTCAGTACCCCAGGCGGGTCGCAGAAGGGCAGAGTAGAGAGGCAAAATCCCCCTCGTGCAACCTACTGGCCACAGTTCTTTGGTTGCAGCCCAGGAAGCAGTTGACTTTACATGCTGTGAGCACACATTGCTGGGTCACGTCCAGCTTTTCATCCAGGAGAACTCTCCAGCCGTTATCCACAGGGCTGCTTCCACTGAGTTCGTCTCCCAGTCTGTACTCGTATCTGGGACTGCCCTGACCCAGGGGCAGCACTTTGTGCTTGGACTTGTTTAACCTCATGAGGTTCTCATGGACCCACTTCTCAAGCCTGTCCAAGTCCCTCTGGGTGGCATCTCTTCCTTCTGTTGTGTCAACTGCACTGCTCAGCTTTGTGTCATCTGCAAACCTGCTGAGGGTGCACTCGATGTCACTGCTGATGTCATTGATGAAGATATGGAAGAGCACCAGTCCCCAGACAGAGCCCTGAGGAGCAGCCTCCACCTGGAGGGTGCACAAGAGCCATTGACCACAGCTCTCTGGCTGTCTTGGTGCAGCACATTCCTTATTCACTGAATAGTCTATCCATCATAGCCATGCCTCTCCAATTTGGAGATAAGCTGTCACATGGGTGGTGTAACAGAAACCTAGGTATATGACATCAGTAAGACATTTGTTGTTGACCATTGCAGGCACTCCATCATACAAGGCCACCAGGTTGGTCAGGCACAATTTGTCCTTAGTAAACCTGTGCTGGCTGATCACCTCCTTGTCTTGCATGTGCCTTAACACTGCTTCCATGAGGATCTGCCCCATGATCTTCCCAGGCACAGAGGTGAGGTTCACTAGTCTGCAGTTGCCTCTGTGTTCCTTCTTTCTCCCCTTTTTAAAAATGAGAGCAATGTTATCCTTTTTTCAGTCAACCAGGGTTTTACCTGACCACCATGACTTTTCAAATATAATGGAGAATGGCTTGGCCACAACACCAGCCAGTTTCCTCAGGACACTTTTAGTATCCTGCTGCTGTTGCAGTGGGAACTTTCTTCCTAAGCCCTTACTAGAGCTTTCTTGCTTCAATTTAAGCACATTACTTCTTTTTCTTCCCTCTAGGGACGTGAACTCTTCACCATTTTCTTTACATATTGCTATCTTTTACATAGGCAAGGACAGCTGCTGTCTTCCTTTTTGTGACACATCTGGTTTTTTCAATCTTTCCTCTTGGGTCATCCTTCCCAAAATGTTTAGCCTTCTGACTGCTATCTTTTGAAGCCTTTTAAATTTGATTGCATCTTACTCTGTGTTGTTATAAGTGTGTACATCAGCCCAAGTATGTCTCATTGGCTTGTATTAACAGAAATAGTGTCAATTTCTCCTCACTTGTTGTATTTTCAGTAAGTGTCCCTGTATAGTCTCTCAGTGTCTCTTCTGTGACATGGCTATTCCTTTCGACAGTTAATTTCACTTTCTGTATTTCTGCAGTTGGTCTTTTTTCCTTCCTAAGTTTAGAAGTTTACATTCATTTTTATTTAATCTAGTTGTGCTGATTTCAGACTCTTTCTAAAATACTCACAATTCGTCCTAGGTTCATGTGATTCACAGGTTTTAGTCCTATGTTAAGTGTATCATCATCCGTGTTGTAAAATAAAGTATGGACTGGAATTAGATTGAGGAAAAATTAACTTGCTTCTCATAGTAAAATTCCCTTGCAATCTTCTTTTGAACTATTGATGACTGTGCCTTGAATATGTTTTATTAACCAGCTATGAGCTATTTTGGAACCAGCTGTTATGATTCCATCTAGCCACTCTCTCTGCTTATAGGAATGTCATAAGGGACAGTATCAAGAGCCTCAGTGAACCTTAAACTATCACAGAAAAGCATGAGATTGGTTTTACGTGCTGCCCTTAGATAAATCGGTATTGGTGGTTCATCATCTCCTAATAATTGCCAATAATATGCCAATAATGTACCAATAATTGTGAAACTTTTTGGGCCAGAATTTACTGCAGTCCACGTTTTCTAGCTGCCATCCATACACTTCATCATCAGACTATTAATAAACAGGCATGTCTAAGGTAGTGTACACTTTAATGTCAAGTGCAATTTCGTGGTCCCCTTGCTTCAACTGAATGGAAACCACAGAATTTTTTCTCAGATTTTTCAATGACTGCTTTGCATTTATCCTTAACCACTTGCCTTCTTTCCTTGTTTTTTAGCATGTAGTTAGACCATTGTTGCAGCCAAGGATGACTGTAAAGCTCTCCTCAGAATCAGACAGGCCTGTTGTACAGACAGCAAGGGTAAAAGTATAGCCAGGCATGGATGGACTGCAGCCATGAAAGCTAAGACATGACATGCACTGAATGAGCTACCATTTTCCTGAAGGTATACCAACAGTGCCCAAGGCAGCTGTTTAAATAGAAAAAAGGCATGTCACAGACAACAGCTATTCTGGCATTATCAAAGAGGTGTCTAGAAGGACCTCCGTTTCCACCTTAGTTCTCAAGTTTTCAAAAGTTTCTATGCTGATGTCTAACTGTTACACCCACCTTTCCTCCATGTTGGTGTGGTTAACTTGTTCTTTTGGTTTAGCGTCTTTTAGCAGTTGGGACTTTCCTCTAGCTAATCCTAGCAGATCTAGGCGATACTTTCTGAGTTGGTTCAAACAAATTTTGCTGTCTTCTGTTATTCTTACTGTACTTTCTTCCTTCAGTCATAGCAAAACTGTGAAGTCAGTTAACTGAACTATTCTTGTCTGAAAGTCGCTATTACAGATTACATGGTTTGTCATCCATTGAACTGGTTTCGTTTGCAGGTTTTTTCTATTGGTGAGACACTGCAACTGATGTCAGTGCTCTTGAGAACTGTATTTGCTCTCAATTAGCTGAGTTTGCCCAGGCTTTTACCAGAGCAAATTTGGCCCTTCATCCATATGTGTGCTTCCTCATTCATATTGAAAATTCATACAATTTCCTCTTTGAAGCATCTGATGACCCCATATTGGATGTAATTTAAAGATGTCTTATATCATTGTGTATGGCAGTAACTTCTGCAATAGACTGCAACACAGTTTTTACGTCTGCTGCTATGTCTACTATTTCCATCAGTAACAGATACTTCTGCACAGGGTAGAAATGGACTTAGTTAGCAGTAAAATAATAATTTTGAATAATTTGAGTTTTGTACGTGCATTCATTATCAGAGATTATTTGCAGTGGGAAATGGAGTAACAATAACCCTGATATACAAGCAGCGTTTCTTTTTTAAATAGGTCAAAGATAATCTAAGGAATGCACAGACTTCGTCACTTTCCCTATATGGCTTCTTGCTTATATAATCATTGAATAACCTTTAAAAGATCTCATTTTTGATTTTGGGAATACCACTGATGAGTAGGAAATCCTTTTCCAAATGGATCTCTTTACTTTCTCTATAATTCTGGCTTTGTTCTGTCTGCGATTGCTGCTGCGGTCAGATTGGAACAACATCACACTCACACCTGGCATGGCCTTTTGACCTAAAAGCAACTACTCTCATTTATGCAACATTTTATTTTCTAAATCAGGCCTAATACCTCTAATACTTTCAATATCTTCTGTCAGGTGCCTGTTGCTTAACAAGAGCAGAAATGTATTAAGTGAAATTTAGGTTTTTGTCATGCTTATTAAGTGTCACAAAGTCATAGGAATCAAGAGTACAGTAGTCATAGGAATCAAGAGGCCACAGAGGAGAAAAGGTGCAGACCAAACAGGCAAAACTGTCCTGTGGCATCTGGTAATTCTAAGATGCCTATTAATGCTTGTTGGAGTTGAAAGAGTCTCATATGGAAGGGAGTGTTTTCTTATCTCTGTATTTTCCAGTTTTGCATTTGACTGCCCTGGTGGGCTGCAGGCTATTATTTTTACTTGGAATCTGCTTAACTGCATCTTGTTTTAAAAGTCTTGTCCTGAACCCTCATTGTGAAATATAATGTAGATGTTTTGTTACCATTTCATGGCTGATTATTCTGAAACTGATTATTCTAAGTCTCATTAAACATTAGTTGATTGGTTTCCATGAAAAAGGAAGTTTTTTCAAGCTACTCTGCTGTATTTTCAGACTGGCTACATTATTATCACCCTGGGATTTCTGCAGAATCAAGTACTGGGCTCTTTCTGCTCCCATAGAAATCAGTTAATTAGCACTTAAGAAGTTTTTTCCTCAAATGCTCAGTTGATACAGTATAGGCAGATTTTTAAATTCCTTCTTTGGTTTGTCTTGGGATTTTCACAGCAAACTGCATTAGTAGTGTACGTCTAGGCTTACAGGGTTGAGTGAGTGGTCTTGTCTTGTTTTTATCCCATTTGTCTATGTGATGTTCATTTTTTTCTCTGCTTTATTATCTGTCGCTGTCGGCGGTGCCAAGAGGCAATGAAGGACTCAGACACGCAAGTGGTCAGCAGAAAGGAATGAATTGAATTATTTATTTAATAAAGGACAGGTTTTTATGTGTTCAGTTCTTTTAGTGTTTTCCTAAAAGGCAAGAGGTATTGGACTTTTAACTAACTACCTATCCGGGTGATTGGTCAATTCACACATCATTCATTTCTCTAGTCAGTATCACAACAATTCTAATTATAAACGCAGGTGCAAGATTAGCAAAGTCTGTTTACAGAAAACCTTATCATGTTTTGCATAGTTTCGCATGAGAAAGAACAAGGCTCTCACAAACTGCTGCTGAGAGATGAAAACTTCTCTGCTAAGGCTTTTTAGCATCCATAATTATCATGTATTTTGCTTTGCAGAAGTGAATCTGCAAGTATTGCCATGAAGGTTGCAGTCACACTTCACTTAAGGCCAAGGTTATGCTTTCTCACATAGTCTTTCCCAGTTGTGAGGGCTGCAATATAATGATAAAAATCTGTTGGAATAGTGACAGAATCTTAGTTATATAGGACTGCAAATGTTTTACGGGATTTGCATCAACTACAAACCAAGAGGAGTCTAGACCATTATCAAAATATATTTCTAAACACTGGGGCAGGAGACTAAATCGGCTAAACTCTGGCATTTGGAATTTGTATGGGGATAATAGTAATTATAAGGATTTTTCTCTGCTTAATTAAAGGCACTCCTCTGCAGAAATAAGAAAGCAATTTACTCTCCAACCAGGCTTTGCACAATCCTGTCAACGAAGCTTAAGTACCCCTGGCTTTTCTACATTTCATCTGGTAAGTTCTGGGTTTATCTTCTTAACACAGGTTTGGCATGTACATTGCTTAATGGTTTTAGGGTAAACTAAATGATCTTCTTAAGTTGTCTTGCTTTTCACTGGCTTCTACCTGAAACTGTTAAAAAATACTCTCTGGTGAACTGAGGAAATAATGCCTTTGAGAAACATGAGAATGTTCCTTAGAGCCTGGAATAGACAGACCCTCTGCATATTACTATGAATCAAAGTTAATTAGTAAGTGTTGGAGTATATTAAATTCTTTCCCTGATGGAAATATTCAACTTCTTCAAGTAAATGCTTTGTGTGGTGGTCCTTCTTCTTCCCCCAGTTTTATATACTGAGCATGACTCCATATGGTCTGAAATATCCTGTGGTCAGCTGGGGTCACCTATCCTGGCTGTGTCCTCTCCCAGCTTCTTGTGCCTCCCCAGTCTCCTTGCTGGTGGGGCGGCATGAGGAACAGAAAAGGCCTTGGCTCTTTGTAAGCACTGCTCAGCAATAATGAAAACATCATTTTATTATCAACACTGTTTCCAGCACAAATCCAAAACATAGCCCCATAATATTTACTATGAAGAAAAATCAGCTATACCTGTGCCAAAACCAGCACAGATCAATGAATCAAGAGAAAAAAAAGGAAGGTAGAGTCTCAAAGCTCAACTTAATACACAGTTTCCTGAGTTAGCAGCAGGGACAACATGCTGACTGTTTTTCAGTGCTGTAGAATATGCATGTTAAATGAGAAATGCTGAAGTATGTCCCGATTGGCATAGATATAATTGAGTCAACTGTTATGTGTCTCCGAATCATCTTCAGCCTTCCACGTGTAATCATCCTCTAAAGAAGTCAGATCATATGACACAGCCCTTATGACAAAGGGGAAAAATGCCAGATCTTTTTATTGCCTTTCAGGAGGATAAATATTCTACAAACATACTATGCTGTAAATGAAACTGACTACAATTTTGGCACTCTCCCTGTCCCTACCCTTTTAATTTTTAATTATTTTTGTGAGACCTGGTAAGTAGAAGCAGGAAGAGTCTTTGTGCACCAGTGATTGTGAAAAGCGTAGAACACTAGATGCAAGTGGTTGCTCCCTGTGTCAGGGCCTCCCGCCACTACTCACTTCCTTAATCTGAAGCGCCTGCGGTCTTAACTTCTTCCTTGAGGTTACTCAGCCTGACGAGGCCAGGTCCCTTCTGCACGCAGACAACCACTTGTTCTACCAAAAACTTGGTAGAATTTCATTTACCAAGTATTACACCGTTTTGTGTGCTGACGTTTTGTGCTGTCACAATCTACATGCCTCTAATTCATCATCCTTAAAAAGGTACGTTTGCAGTAATGATTTGTGGCATTTTCTGTAGGAAATTGTTTTGCACAATTTTATGATGTGTGAAAAGGAGTGCTGGCTTCTTACTTAAGCCATTTTCTTTGCTTCCTTTGAAAAGTTGCACCAGTTGTTAGGGAGACCATTTCCCTCTGCCCGCATTTATTTTTTACACTATCTTTTTTACATTTGACAATAGTCAAAACCGCATATTTCTAGTGATTAAAGGTTTTGTTGACACTTAAACTAGAAAAAGAGGACACAATGAAACACAATGGATTTGATTTATCAGAATGGAAAAGTGTGACTTCTGAAAGGAAGTCCAATGCTTAATCAAAAATTGGATTGTATTAAGCAAAACTATTTTGTGTGCAAAACATCACATCTTCAGCAACTGAAAAGATGTAGTACGCCTTTGTATACTTTAAGCTGCATTTTACTTTAATCTTCTGTGAATTGCTTTCTTTAGTAGATCTGATTATATGTTATATATATTTATATTTGTTATATATTTTTATATAGCTTTAGACCTACAAATCTCTATATTGACCTATTTACATATCTATATACTAACATACAATGTTTTACCCACTGGCAGTACAGTAAGTGAGCTTCAAGGATATTATGCTGATAATTAATAAAAAACGCATAGCAAATAAGGTTTACTATTTACTCATAACTATTGATCCGGCATGTCCAGCACTACGCTATGTGCAAACCGGCAATACTGCTTAAACTAAAAACCAGCAGAGTATATTTCTTTGACTGTCTGCCTCATAATTTGATGGACTTGCTGGTAATGTTAGGTTTCCCCTTTGGCTAAAAAGAGCAAAGAAAGGGAAAGTTTTTTCCAAAGACATTTTTGATAATTCAGTTGATGCCTTAAATGTCCGGGCAGAGGAGTGAGCTCAGAGACTGTATTTATGCAAAGACCAATATAGTTTCCCTATAAAACGGGAACCTGGAGTAGGGGGTGGTACTTGGTTGTGTTCAAAGGTCTCTACTACAATATTTGCAGGAGTGTTTACCACATCTGGGCTTTTTCCAAAGTTTAAATTGGCTTGCGTCTTCTAGATGTTTTGAGCACATTTCTTCTAAATATGCTTCACTTACTCCAAGATGTTTCTGGATTTTTGTTATCTGACAAACTTCCTCACCTGTATTTCCAGAACACTAAAAATGTGCCAAAGCTTGTATTTACCATTAATCGTTTTTAACACATCTTCTTATCTACTGTGGCTGATGTGGCATATTAAGTGGAGCCATTTTAGTTCAGAGTTACTGGAGCTTTGCTATTGTTGAGCTGCTGTGGATGTTTCATAAATTGAGAAATTTCTCATTGTCCTGTTGAGCTAAAATTCCCAGTGTTGTAGATATAACAGTGGTATGTGCTGGTGTCACTTCATGCTCTGGTGAAATCCCTTTCGACTTCCTTGAAAGCTTTGCACGAGCAGGACTCAGCATTAATGAGGGAAGACTTGCTGATTTTGACCCACAGATTTCTTCTGTGCAGAAGAACACTGGAGTATAAGGATAAGCCTAAGAACACATTGGATGAAACAACAGGCAGAATAACATTGAATATAAAGGTGTGTTGATATTGGGTGCCTTCTTTTCCCCACAACACATCAACAGCACCACAGAGGTACTTTTTGCTGACAGCTTCAGAAGACAGCCTTGTGAAAGGTATCTGGGCTAATCAGTGCAATGCAATCCTCACTCTTTACAGACAAGGATGATTTGATAGGTGATTTTTGCTAGAATTCTTCCTTCCAGTAAATAAGTTATTCCTGTGCTATTATTCTAATGCTGAAACTAATTTTCTTCACTCTTACTGTGATGAGGTGTCATCAGCCTTTCTGGAACTCACAGAAAATAAACTATAAATTTTCTAAAGCTGTAGTTTTTAGATCTAGTTTTTACTTGTCAAGAAAATCAATGATAAGAGATTCTAGTCTCTGTACTCAACTGGACAAATATTACATTTCCTAAGGATATACAGGGCATTTTTTTTTTTTATTTTTGTTTTCTACATAGCAAGTAAAATAATTTTCAGTTTTATTTATACATGGAATAACATACACTTTTAATACATGAAGTCACTTTTATTTGTATGTAGAACATCTCTAGGTACCAAATCAAACAAGAGTTTCTGCCTCTGTTTTTGACACTAAACAGATAAAAAGCAGACAGTTTAATAGCATGCATGAGTCATAGAGCTTGTACTTGTTTAACTTTGTTCTAATTGGACTTACTGTTTAAGAATGGCTAATTAAATGTAACGAGATACAACTGCTGTCTGTCAAGGTGCAATGCCATATGCTGTAGAAATGGGGAATATCTAAGGTTTGCAGTAATAACTTTAGTAGTTCCATGTAATCTTTTGCAAAAGCACTGTACAAACCCTTGCAAATCTGATAAATTAAGAACTCCGATAATACACAAACCAGTAACATTCAGAGATGAAAAATAGTAATTTTTTCTGATTTTGAGTATATCTTGGCCTCAAAAAGTACAGAGCATTTCTAATTGTGTCTTTCAGGCACAGCACCTCAAATGAGTGCATCTTCATGACGGCAGCAGCCACAGTGCTTATAGTTGCTCCTTAGCTCCGCCACTTGGAGTAACTTCCAAGACTTGGCCTTGTTATTCCTAGTGTGTTTTGTCTGCTGTCTTCTCTCCATCAGCACTGCCTATGGCTGCCATTTTGGTAACCTCCCTCATATCCTTTCTTGTTTGTAAGTTAGAAGTTTGTTTCTGTTGTGTAATAAATAATGGGACAATTACAATAGTTAAATAAATAAGCCTAAATTACACTATCAAGAAGAACCTTCTGTTGCTAAAATAAATGCCTCTTTATTTCTCATTAGCCTTCCTTTTATGATGCAGTGGACCCAGTAGATTTTGAAGGCTTCCTGATGACACAGCTGAACAACTTGGACTTAGATCTAGCACAAGAACTTGGAGACTTTCCTGAAGATGATCTGGATGTTGTCTTTACACCCAAAGAGTGCAGGACTTTGCAACCCTCTGTCCCAGAGGATGGGTAAGGAGAGTTTCTGTCCCTCTGAAATGCTGCAGGTTTAAAAATAGTTTTGAAGACGTTGATCCAAACACCTCACTCTGCCACCCATCCAGCCATTACACAGTTCCTGAACTTCAAATGTTTGAACTTTGCCACTGACTCTTGTTAGGCTTGTTTGCACACCTAAAATTATGCAAATGTTTACACAACTTCCTAAGGTTGTTGGTAGCAGCAGAAGTGAGGTAGGCATAGACCAGGAAGAACAGTAAAGAAGGGCAGGAGGATGGTATGAAAAATGATTCTTGCAGCTGTGATGCCAGAGATAAAAGTTGATTCTGATCATGTGACAAGCACAGTATTGAGGTTTGGGGTTTTTTTCTG
>VWZT01006115.1:30113-46166 GCA_013397055.1 Pachycephala philippinensis
ACTAAGAATCTCTTTCTCAGTACCTGTCTTGCTTAAATGGGAGGAAACAGTTCATACTTCACAAGGTTTGGAGAGCGGTTGACTGTTAATTTCTAGTGTAGAAGTCACTTGTGGTTTTAGGCTGACAATGATGAAATAATTACACTTTTTTCAACAGCTTAAATTAAATAGATACCATGTGTTGACACTGGTGCTCAGCGGTTCTGCAAATATTTGAGCTTGTTTGAAAAACAGGCACTCTATGAGCAAAAGAATTTTTCAGAATGAGAAAATCCATCAGAGATGGATGTCCAATGTGGTACTAGAAAGGCTATGCATTGTATACAAAATACTCTTCAAAGACTGTTTCACTGTAAATGGTACCTTTAAGTAGAACTCCAAAGGCCTGTTGAGTTTTGCAAGCAGTAAGAGTGAGATAAACGTGAAGTCAGCACCAGTTAGCCCCAAACTGCCACATCTGCAGAGATGGCCAGCTATGCAATGTGTTTGGGATCGGGGGCTGGCTCCTTCCAGTGTATCCAGGAAATGAACAGCACAGGCTGCTGTGTTCTGTGCTGTGCTGAACCTCAATGCTGAAGAGACAAATAGGCTTAGTTTATGGTGTCTTGGGTTACAGGGTATCCCCCTCTGTTCCTGCAAAAGTTGCTACAGGCTGCTCTAATTTTTACCAGCCAGCTGTTCAAACTAGAGCCCTATATAACAGCAATATTTGTCCAGTGTTTTCTGCCCAACATAGCAAATGCAATGAGGCTAAGCGGGAAAGACAGTTTATGTGATTTTTGCCGGCTGTAGATTAGCTGATAACCCCTCTCTCTAAGCAAGGTTTCAGTCTGCAAGTTCCTTCTTGGCGCAGCGCTTGTCTCAAGAAGTAGAGATGTGATGCCATGCTACATCACCTGAGAACTCTTTGAATCACACAGCTTCTAAGGGATTTTCTAATATTTGCACAAAAGGTGATTTTCACGACTCGTAGAAAAAGTTCCAATCTTTACAATGAAGTCTTCTTTTCCTGTGGATTTGAGAGAGAGAGTGAATGTGGGAGACAATGAATGGGGGTTTTATTTGAAGTTTCCATTTATTTAAATGATGGTCAAAAATATTGAAATAATTATTCAACTTTTGAAATTACGTCTAAAATATGACCATTTCTTCCCTATTTCCAACATTACTTCTCACAATGCCTGATGTTAAAAACAGCAGTTACCTATTTGTTTTTCCAGTAGGAGACCATGTAGGCTCATGCTGTACAATCAGTTTTAAGCCTGATTTGTACCACTAAGATACGAAGGGTTTTTTAAGGAGTCTGTGGCAAAGCTCAAATAGTCAATACCAACAAAATGCTTTCAGCAGATTTTTTTACACAGCCGCTTGCCATTTAGCCATTCACATTGCTATCATTGATATTAGTGTTTTCATGGAAAATCCTGGTCAAGCGTGCCAAGATGTGTTAGGGAAAATGAGATTACAGGAGGGGCATGCACCAAGGATTGGCCTGCAGGCAATGCAGTCTTTGATGTCTCTGTGCACCGAGAGCAGGAAACAGGTACCACCAACCAAACTGGGTTAACGTGCTGCCTGCCAGCAAACACACCTCCCGCCTGAACCAGAGGCAGGAACCACCAGAGGCCGGGGCACTCGGCAGCCTGGCATCAGCCAAGGCTCTGTCGTGCACACACGAACCCGATCAGCTGTGACCCGGCCTCGGTAACCAGCTGCAAATCTGTTGAGAGTTCCATGTGGAAAGTGCTAAAAATTGTCATACCTTTCACCTGTTCCTGTACTGAATGTATATCCTACCTACTCTTTTACTCCAGTCACTTGGACTGGAGAATGCTACAAATTATTTTGGAACACGTCATAAAAAATTTTAAGAATAGGGTAGGGAAATTACCCTACAGCATCATGACATGAAGTTCATGGACATTGTCTCTGGCTGATAGAATTGAGGTTCCATATAGTATCCAGTCTATCAGGCAGCACTGACAACGTCCTACATTAAAGGAGACATTTGAAAAATAGAAAATTAAATTATAATGTATTCTTAAGACTTAAAGTTTTGTTATGCTATCTGATTAAAAGCTAAGGGTCCCTTTTTAGATTTTGCTTTATTTCTGTGAGAAAAAGAAAATTGCACATACATAAAAACTATGTATTTGCAAGAGTCTGGGAGCTGAGGCCTCTAAAAAAATAGATCTTGAGACTTGTTATCAAGTTTTGAAAATCGCAAGGTTGGTTATGCTGTATAATTTATTTAATTTTACTACATTTTATAGCAACATCACTCTTATATTTATGAATAGATAGTGTGGCAAGTGGTTACCTCTGTTAAATGTATGTTTGTAAATTAATCATCACAGTACCAAAAACCTGCATCAGGGAATTCATGCAGTACACAAGATCTTTTTAAACCTCAGAAAATAGTTTAGCAGTAAAATAAATACGCAGGAAAGTACCAATAGAGAGGCCTTTATCTGACTTTAGCATGTTTAGATACATTTGTTTGTCCTGAAAGTATTGTGCTAAAGTATATTGATTTTTCCACAGGGTTGAACTGGACTCACATGTCAAAGACTGTGTTCAGACTTATATCCGTGACTGGCTGATTGTGAATCGAAAGTAAGCTACATAAAACTAAATAAACTAAAAAATACATTGCATGTTACTTATCAGAGAGGAAATGTTTGCTGTTATAAGTAATCCTAAATTACAATGATTTTAATCAGCAATTGAAGATAAGAATTGACTTTTCAGTAGTATAAATAACTATATTGTTTTGTTTGAGATAGTGAGCATTGCTAAATACTGTTGCATCTGTTTCTTAGTTATCAGGCACTCTGGGAGTGGATGGGAAGAAATTCACATCAGCCCTCTGTAGTGATGAATTATCTTAATCAGGAAAGCTAGTACTATTTGATCCCACTAAAAGGAAAGATAACAGGGATAAAGATTACATTTGCATGCTTTTCTCCTATTCATGCCCTGAAAATTCAACATGATTTGATTTTTAAATGTGTCTGAAAACTCAAAGATTATGGGCTTCCCCAGTCGTGACTGGGTGTATTCATGGGATTATCAGTGTTATACCCAAATTTGCTATTTTACATCAGTAAATGATTTCTGCACTTGAGGTCAGTGTAATTCAACACACAGAGCTGGGCCTGTAGTCATTAAAAGGGATTTAATTTCCTTCAGTTTAGTTAATTATATTTTAATTTAATTTTATTTTATTTTATTTTATTCTGTTCTACTCCATTTCATATGTAAAATGTGAATCGAACTCTTAGTCAGTGCTCTCTTGCAGGCGTGTCTGTCCCCAGACTCTTAGGGGAGTCTGTGGGATGTCTCGCCTCCTTCCCCATCACCTCATCCTGTTCTTCAGAAAGAGGTTTTTGGAGCTCTGTTTTTTCTGTAGCACTTCCTCTNNNTTCCTCTTCATCCACTCCTGCACTCATGCCCAGTTCTTAAGAAGCAGAAGCAGCAGCTGGTGGTTGAGTGTGGACACGTTTGCTGCCATTTCGTTGTGCCCCTTCACTCCCCCTTGTCACTCTGTGTTTTTCTGACATGATGTATAACAGCAATCAGTGCCTTATGGGTTTACAGTGGTGATTGTAAAGGAATTTGCATTACCTGTGCAGCTTGTGCTCCTCAGCAGAGCAGCTGCAGGGGGTTATTAAGAGACTTCCTCCAAGGGTGCTGATGAAGTTGATTGAATTCTCAGAACTGTTCCACTGTGAGTCACTAAAAGTAGGCTAGTGGGTTTTGTGGGTTCTCCTCCCACACCCCTCAGAACAGAGGCACTAACTCTTTCACACAGTGCTGTTCTGAGCATGCTGTAAAGAGCCAGTGTGCAGCGTTGTTTGTGCACAGGAGAAGGGAGTGAGCAGTAAAGTAGGTGAGGTGAAAAATAGAACATAGCTATTTTTGCACTTAGGTGTACTGGTAGAAATGCGAATGGAACCATAGAAATACACATATGTGGAAAGTTCTGCTGAGTGTTTTACTATTTCATTCATTGGGGTGAGGTAAATTTGCATTCAAAATCTTTATTGAGCAGTTGACTCTGTGGTAAACATGATGATGGACTCTGCCCGAGAGCTGAGCTTTGGCAGCTGTGGCTAACAATGCAAGCAAGTTATTAAAAATTGCAAACAAAACACTACCAAATATGCTGCAGTGTCACATAAACCAGTGACAGATTGTTATTGGTAATCTCATGTTAGGTTTGGACAGTTTTTTCCCAAAACAGGCATGAGAGGAAGAAGAGAGAAAAGAGAGAAATGAGAAAAAAGTAATTGTAGAAGGCTTTCCATTGTTTTGGGAAAGGCTGGGAAAACTGTAGTTGCCTACTTGACAGATGTTACAGGACAGGTTGCTGAATATATTGTCTGGTGAGCTATGATGAGAGAAGTGTGTGAGTGACTTTGATCCATTCATGAACATGAAGGTTCAGAACAGGAGATTGAGGAGTCTTTAATGGGTGGCATGAGCAGAGGTCATGCTCGGGCCCCAGGGTAGAGAGGTATGTGGCAGAAAAGCTGGGCACATCTGGAGTCCATGTGGTCTTGCAGGCGGCTGAATGGGAAGCTCGTTCCTGTGCCTGTTTCTCCTTTCAGTTGTCCTTTGTTCTTTTTCCCCATCTCATTTCCTTTATTCAGTGTGTGCCCATTAAAATGACATGTGTGCTAAAACCATGGTTTGCCACTTGGTGAGTTTTAATTGCTGTCATGCTTTTCAAAATAAATAAACAATATAACTAAATTTCCTAGTAGTACTTTGGGGGTAAGGCATCTCTAGTGTAGCTTTTACACCACAGGTAAAGTGTGAACTCAGGTACATAAATTTCTCCATTAATCATTTTTTTGCCACCAGAGGTAGTGAAAAAAATAATCTATACAAACTCTTGGATTCTTGAATGTCTTAAAGTCATGCAGAATTTCTGTCTTCCAGTCTGGATGATTACAGTGGTTCCAAAACAAGGTCACATCCAAGGAGAGCTGGGATTGTCTTTTTATGACCAGTTTTCATTGCCGTGAACTGGCAAACGATTAAAATGCAAACAATTAAAATTAAAACACATCAGAGCATATAATTCAGCTACTCCCAAAATGTAATAAAAAGGTGTCTCCCTGATCAATAATTGCTTATTGTGTCTTCTTTATGAAAGTACTCAGATGTTCAGTCATTTTTTGGGGAGTGTTATGGAAAGGAAAATGAATGAAGGAGGATGTTGTAAATAAGGAAGCTGATTGCAAAAAGACCATCACAGGATTTAGAAAATTGCATGCTAAAGTGAAAGAAAGAGAGCTCTGAATGTATCTAACACCTTTTTTTCAGGGTACCTGCTGTTTTTTTCCATCTGCCTCAAAAATGTAACTTGAAATTTCAGGAGAATTTTTCAAAGTTGCCAGCCTGGAGGGTTAAATTGTGGCATAGAAATAGCCCTCTTCAAAACCAGGCGTTTTTTGGAAGGTGTAGATTGTTGCATGTGATTGACTTGGGATTCTAGCTAGGTCCTCGATAAGAGCAGTAAGAGCTTTGATGTATATAATTGAAGAAGGCAGCCAAGAGATAAGTGATCCTGATCCATGTTCTTAAGGTCACTGAAATAATCACCGTGTCTGATGAGGAGATCAGAGCAGAATCTGTACCTGGGTCAGGTTTTCCTGCTGTCTCTGAAAAGTGATCTGAGTTAATTTTTTTCCTTTTAAAACTGTTCTTAATATATATGATAGGGTTGCAATGATGCGTTAAAACAAGTTAAAGTTGTGAAATGTCACATTTTTGCATAAAAGCTGTGCTACGCTGCTTTTTGCAGAACAATCTTTTCAGTTTTTAAATAATTTTTATTTTGTCTTTTCTGTTTTACTTTCCCTTAATGCTTCCTCATGTTATCCTGACTTTCTCGGGCTTCTCCATGAAAGAAACCAAGGGAATTCAGATACTTGCAGCCTGAAAAACAAGGGATCCCGAAGAGATTTTCACAAAACACTTCAAAAGCAAACATTTGAATCGGAAACATTGGATTCTGGCGATGCAACTTTACAGGTACATTTTCTTCACTTTGGGAAAAGTGATCAGATACAGCAGCTTCCCTCAAAAGAAGCATCTGGTGTCACCTCCCCTTGAATGTGCAGTTTTGGTCACCACAATGTAAGAGAGATATAAAGCTATTGGAGAGTGTCCAAAGGAGGGCCATGAGGATGGTGAAGGGTCTGGAGGGGAAGCTGTATGAGGAGTGGCTGAGGTCACTTGGTCTGTTCAGCCTGGAGGAGACTGAGGACAGACCTCACTGCAGTTACAACTTCCTTGTGAGGGGAAGAGCAGGGGCAGGCACTGATCTCTTCTCTCTGGGGACCAGTGACAGGACCTGAGGGAATGGCCTGAAGCTGTGTCAGGGGAGGTTTAGGTTGGATATCAGAAAAAGGTTCTTCACTCAGAGGGTGGCTGTGCACTGGAACAGCTCCCCAGGGAAGTGGTTACAGCACCAGCCTGACAGAGTTCAAAAAGCGTTTGGACAACACTCTCAGGCACATGGTGTGACTCTTGGGGATGGTCCTGTGCAGAGCCAGGATTTGGACTCTATGATCCTAGTAGGTCCCTTCCAGCTCAGCATATTCTGTGATTCTGTGATCTGTGATGGCATCAAGCAGAGCATCATGCTCGCCATGAGGCTTCGTGGCAGAGAAGGCATTAAGATCCCCTCTGCCAGACCACCGAGAGCCATTCCGTGACAGCCTGGTACCCCAGCCACGGCCTGCCATGTTCTTGTTTTCCAACAGGCGGGGCCCCAGCAGGTGCAGGCTGTCCCGGAGGAGGCCTCGAGGGCGAGCCTGGCCTGCTCGGACCTGGAGCTGCGCAGCCTGCAGCCCGACCCCCGGCTGGAGCAGCTGCTGCGGCACCTCAGCGCCGAGGAGTTTGAGAGGCTGAACGAGGAGGCACGCCGCACCAACAGGCACCCCGAGCTCCTCGCCCTCTACCCCGCCGTGGATGAGGTGAGCGGCACTAGCCTGTCCCGCTAGGCTTCCCCAGGTGGCTGTCCCAGCAGCCCGAGGTTAACGCTGCACCACAGTACCTAAACATACTGCTCTCAGTGTGGGCCAAGCCACGCGCCGGTGATATGGCTGTGTCAGGGTGTCACCTTTCATAGTAGCATCTGCTTGGGGTCCAGAACTGTAAATACTTGGTGTAAATGCCAGATGGGGGTCAGGAATGTAAATATTCAGAAATAATAAATCTCTTTTCTTTCATCTCTGGAGAGATTAAATGCCCACTGAGTGGGCGAAGATGCTAGTCTGCAGCAGTGGTTCGGCTACTGTCACATGAATGTTTTAGGCAAGTGTGTAAATTTACAGTTGTTTTAATTTAGTATGACTGTTTAATGGTAGGAAGATGCAGTGGAGATACGGCCAGTGCCAGATCGCCCAAGGGAACATCTGGGCAACAGGATTTTGGTGAAGCTGCAGACTCTGAAGTAAGTAATCCTTCACAAGCCTTGCTCACCATTTCTGGGTTCACAGCAGTGGACAGCTGCACACCCTGTTGCACCACTGCAGGTGTGCTGTGTAGCAGCATTCACTGCTCAAGTGTTCTTTCTTAGCGCAGCAGAGGATTATTTCTAGCCATCTTTATAGAAGTCTTTAACTTGCCAGGGTGAAAAGGGGTTGGAAGTGAGCCCACATGATATATTAAAAAAAAATTTTAAAAGGCAGTTGGTGTCCTGTACACCACTGGACTTTTGTTGTCGTGTAACTCCAGCCAGCAGCCAAGCCCCACACAGCTATTCGCTCATTCCTCCACTAACAGGATCAGGGAGAGAATCAGAAGAGTAAATCTGGAGAACTCATGGGCTGAGACATAGACATTTTAATAGGGAAAGCAAGTGGTAGAGAGTTTAATAGTGGAAAGCCAAGCAAAGGAAACCAGGGAATCACAGCTTCCCAAGGGCAGGCAGGTGTTCATCCATTTCCAGGAGAGGAAAACAGTAACTGGGAAAGACAAACACCATCTCACTCCAGGTTTCCCCTCCTTGCTCCTTTTACACCCACTTAAATTCTAAGCGTGATGCCATATGGTCTGGATTATCCCTTTGGTCAGTTGGGGTCACCTGTCCCAGCTGTGTCTCCTCCCAATCTCCCAAGCACCCCCAGTCTCCTCACCAGTGTGGCAGTACCAAAAGCAGAAAGGCCTTAGTTTTGGGCAAGCCCTGCTCAGCAGCAGCAAAAACATCTTTATATTATCAACCCTGTGTTCAGCACAAATCCAAAACTCTAGCCCCACTATGAAGAAAATTAATTCTGCCCCAGCCAAAACCAACACAACTTCATAAAAAGAAAAAAAAATCAAGATACGATAATTTTTAACTGATCTCTGAGACCACCTCCCTGTCAAATTTAGAAAATACATTGCATGCAGTTTACCACCCTTCTTTTCCTGTTGAAATTACCTAATATAATGCACTAATAAAAAAAATCCTCGAGACTTTGAGACAGCTGAGGTCTGGAACTAAGTATTTCTCTATTATTTGTATATTTTAATGTATTTCTTTGTGTTTTTTAATGAAAGTGCCAGTCAAAATATAACCCTTCAATTTTTTTTATTATACATAGCCATATGAGTGCAGTATCAATCAGTGTCTTCTGTGTCTTTCCCTAACAGGTTTGAAATAGAGATAGAACCTTTGTTTGCATGCATAGCTCTCTATGACATAAAGGAAAGAAAAAAGGTGAGTGTGTGCACAATATTTTTGTTCAGTTGGCCTGGGTGTTCATCTCTGGAGTAATAATTTAGGAAAACTTACAAAAAACTTGCAGCTTTTTTACACGTGCAGTCTGATCCAGGATTCTTNAGTCTGATCCAGGATTCTTCTTATTCGGTCAAAGTCACATGCTTGCAATTGTTTATTTTGTAGTTGTAGTTACAACTTTTGACTTGTTTTAAAATAAAATTTGAAGCATTTTTGCCTTACAATATATTTTAATCCTTTTTTTCTTTTCAAGATCTCAGAAAATTTTCATTGTGACCTCAATTCTGATTCATTAAGAGGATTCTTGCGTTCTCATACACCCTCCATTGACTTGTCTACTCAGGCAAGATCAGCAGTATTTTCTGTCACTTATCCCTCATCAGATATATATCTGGTAATAAAGGTATGTTACAGCGCTGCTTTGACACCATTCTGCCTGTTCTCAGCTGTTCCTGTTGTCTGAGTTCATGGAACTGACCAACATGGCTTTTGACTAGATGAGATGGATTCTGATAGTTTTTGATAGTAGTATGTGAGCAGGTGTCCAGTGGTGTATCTCATTCTCAAGCTAAGAAGTTATATTAATATCCCCTGTACCAGTTCTACTAAGTATGTAGAATTTTCTATCTCTGTCTAAGGGAAATTAAGAATATAGTGAAATAAGGAACTTTCAAAAATTTTATTTACATTCTGTGGAGGTTTTTGGCATTGGTTTAGTGCACTTTGCATCATTTTGTTTGCTTAATTCTGAAACTGAGTTAGTCTGAACCACTTCATTTGGAGTATGTTAATTATCCTGATTTCAGTGAAAATGCAGTAGTAGGTGGTTGGCGGTGTCGTCACATATATGTTTCTTTCTAACAGATGGAAAACTACGAGGTCTAGTATCATTTACTCCATAAAGACAGTTTTAAGACATTATATACTCCTACATATCCAGGCAGGCTCTTTCAAATTGCTAGAGAAACAACATGTTACTATTTGGATAACATTTTTTCTTTGTGAGTGTCTTATTTTACTGCTTTTTGTAGATAGAAAAAGTGCTTCAGCAAGGAGAAATCGGAGACTGTGCAGAACCCTACATGGTTCTTAAAGAAAGTGAGGCTGGCAAGGTAAGTAAATAATTGTAAAGAATGTTTAGATCAAGAAATGCATGCTCAAAAAAAACCCACCCAAACCCAAAGAAACAGAGAAAGAGCAGACCCTTTGAATAGGATAGAATACCAAAAATACTGGAGGAAAAGCCAATTAGAGTATCCATGGTGCAAGCAGTTTGATGTCTGTGACCGACAGAAAGAAATCGGGAGAAGGCAAGGTGCGTTATCGTTACTGACCCCTTTGGAAATCAATACTGACAGAGTCTTGAGTCATGAAGCAGATAGGGGTGAGCAAAGGAGATGACTGAAATGTAGAATTAGCAGACATATTTATGCCTCAGACACATGCTATTGTTTTGGATGGACAGACAGCCTGTTGTAGTGTGCAGCTGTCCAGTTCAGTACTGTTGTCCATAGATAATGCGTTCTGTTCAAGGAATTCATGGTAATTTACCTCCCTGGAACAGACTGACAATGTTTGCTTGGGCTTCCACGTGTCTCATCTTTAGAATATTGCTTTCAATAGAATATTTTTTCTGTATCTGATGAAAGAAGTAGAACCTGCTAAAATTTCATGGTGATTGTTCATTCTGGATTTGAAGATTACTACAAAAAGATTGGCCTTCTCCATTTCTATAATACAATCAAACTCATTGAAAAGAAATTGAAGTGAATGTACAAATCAAAACAGCTACAGTTCTGTCAGTGATGTAGCAGGAAAATATGAGAGATACCAGTGCAAATTATTTACTGAAATGTAAATACGTAACTTACATTTTTATCTACGGTAGCATTACAATAATTGATTGCTTTTTAAACAGTCATTATTTTCTTTGTCTCAGACAAAAGAAAAGATTGAAAAACTGAAAGCACAAGCTGAATCCTTTTGTCAGAGGTTGGGGAAATACAGAATGCCATTCGCCTGGATTCCCATAAGCCTAAGTAGTTACTTCAACCTTTCAACACTTGAACGAGAAATACAAGAAGGCGAAGGTTTAAACGGTATTTGTCTAACTTTTCTAAGTAAGGCTAAATGACTCTTCAGTAGGACTGGGTATAGGAAATAATGTTACTCACTCTGGCATCAAAAGTGAATCACAGATTCAAAGTCATGTCTTGTCAGCTTTCCTTTTCAGTCCTACAAACAGTTACAAATTAATTGTGCTCACCATGTCATCTCCACATATTTATTTTTATGTCTGCTAAATATTCTTTCATGATCTAGGCCCAATTTCCATTGAACACTGGCTTTGTAGAAGTAAAATTCCCTTTGCCCCGTGGAGTTAGCTAGCAATACTGAGAAATCGAAATACCAAACATCTCAGTTTGGTAGGCAGGACCATTGTTCGATTGACCAATGTGCTTTATAACCCATGAACTAAAAATTTAAATAAACTTTTGCTGTGCAGCAGAAATAATGTCACTTCAATAGGTGTGTCCTAGTATTCCACTGTTTCGCATAGTCTGAAATAAAAGAAGCAAAATGGTTTAGGTACCCTATCCTCTGATGCTGGTGAAATGTTCCTGTGGTTTTCTAGTGTAGTCTGAGAATCTTTGTACCGCAACAAAAAGCAAGATGATGATCCATTTAATTTCCCTTTGAAGGGAAAGGATCCAGTGGTGACAAAAAGGCAACACTGCTGCAGGCAAGAAGGCTTTCTGAGAGAAATTTCAACTCAGAGGACAGCTATCCAGCATCAAACTTCAAAACAACCCCTGTGGCCCTTCACACCTTCTTCAAACAGGTACAGGATTCTCTTTAGTTGTGATTTCATAAGACATTTTTCATCCGTGTAATAGGAATTGTGTTGGGAAAAGCTACCAGTGATATGTGTTTGGGGACAGAGGATAACTGCAGTCAAGTAAATAGTAACCCACTTGCTTTGGATGCCTCAAGGACGTGGTTCACTCCCAAACCTTTTCTCCATGTAACCGAGTATTGTTACAAAGGTACTGATTTTTGCCTTTCTCTTGATAGGAAGGAGACAGGCTCAGTGATGAAGATCTGTTTAAATTTTTAGCTGATTTCAAAAGATCGTCTTCCTTGCAAAGAAGAATTAAGACTTTACCAGGTACATAATTAATTTTGGATGGAAGGTGTTGTATGTATTTTTCTCCCCTAAACTGTTCTGTAAATTCCAACCCCAAAATACATTTGACTTGGGTTTCAAGCCTATAGTATGTGCCATTGTGAAACTTCCTGGGTTCCTGGTGTCTGCGTAAACACAGATGCTTTAATTTTTTTTTTCTGGATGAATGAGTATGGAGATTTAGATTTAGCTTGATATTTTTTAAGTATTTGCTTTTCTCCCTAATTTATAGTGTATGTACTGGATATCTTTTGTTATTATTCAAACTGTCTGAAGACAGTGCTTTAACGCAAATTTCTAGGATCCTTGCTACTTCCCTGCAATGCTTTGAAATGATTCATGTTTAATAGAGAGAGATGAAAATGTGTACACTTTTCACCTTAGCCTGGTGTTTGGGTCAGCATTAGTTTACAGAATAGAGAAGTACAGGCAGTGTTTAGCTACTGTCAAACACCAGCCAGCTTAATTTTTCTTTTTAAGTAAGTTACAGTTCAACCTCTTCTGCAATGTGGAGGAAGCTTAAAAAAAGTGAACTGAGGGCAAAGCTGTTTTTCCTTTCTAGCTGATTGCCAGAAGTGACAAGTCTGAGCTCCACAAACAGTTTTCACTTATCACAGCAGAGAATTTAAATTGACAGTCTGTTTATACTGGGGTAAATGTTATCAGTATTAACTGTGTAACTGCTCACCATGGAAAGCCTAGCTTTCCTGGTGGGTGGTGCCTACTTTGGCAGAGATTAATCAGAGTAGAATCTGAGGGGGAGAGGGAGTAAGAGAGAACTGTGTTAGATAGCACCCCTTTTGTTTGTCTCCCAGACAAATGTTATATTAATTGTGTGTGAAAGACACTAGAACATCAACCAGCATATAATATTCCTTCTTTCTTTGTATTTTCTTTGAAACACTGCAGGGTAGACATAAAGAGCTCTGTGTTGCCCTGATGTGAAGGAATGTGTGTAGGCTACATCCTCTGTGTCTTTCTGCACCTCTGCTTTCCTTCTCATGCAGCCCAAGAATCAGTTCTTATTTCTGCACTGTTGCTATGTAACCTTACATATTGTTTTAATTTTTCTTTTATTCTGCACTGATTATTTTTTATGTTTTTGCTAAGATTTTGTGATTTAATTTTAAAGGAACACTTAAATTGGAGATTTCCCCAGCTCCAGAAAATGTTGGTTATTGTCTGACACCAGAACTACTCCCATTGAAGCCATTTTCAGAAAACCGTAATCGTCCACACAAAGAGATTTTGGAATTCCCAGTTAGAGAAGTGTATGTTCCCCACACCATTTATAGGTAAGAAATAACATAAATTTTTAATGTTTCTTTAAAAACTGTGATTCAAATGGTTTTGTTTTTTTTTCAGAAATAGAAACCAAAAAATATTTTAAAAAAAGGCTAAAGACTATGTATTGGGCTGATGATTTAATCTTCCTAGCCATTACAAGATAAAATATGTGTAGGATATACTATAATGTGTTTACTAATCTAATTGTGTTGTCTTTTGAAAAATTTTCTATAACATAAAAAAACCCCTTTAACAACTGTCATTGACTTGGCATCTATCTATCTATCTATCTATCTATCTATCTATCTATCTATCTATCTGTCTATCTATCTATGTAACTATCTTTCCTCCTCTGTGTTCTTTTGGGGTTTTTTTTCCCAGTAGATTTTATTATAATTTTTAACACTTCTGGTAGATGTTTACGCTCAGTGGTTTCTGTTGTTAGTTTGAGTCATCTGAGTATCTGAGGAAATAATGTGTTGTTCTGTGAACTTTTTAACTATGAATGAGCACTTCAGGCTGTGTAATTTAATTTATTTAAATCTGTTCTGTTCTGGTTGTTTCAAGGTGATCACAGTACTCAATAGCATGCAACTGAGCGATTCCCATCATTTATTTCTTAGTAGTCTGGAACATGTTAGTGTCCTATAAGAAATTAACATCAGAAGAATGTGTTTCAAGATGTTTGCGCAGTATTTCATTGCTAGTGAGCAGTGTTATAGTAATAGGTAACTGTAATTCTGATGGGGTGTATTGCAGTATTTTAGATACAGAAATAACTTGAAATAATAATTTTCATCTGACCATTGTGTTAGTCAAGACATGGGAGCAAAGCATAATGCTTCTAATGATAATTGTAGGTGACACTATTCTAAGGAGGGTTTCTGATCCCTAAAACAGTAGCTACATGCTGTATTAGTGGCAAAAATGTGATTGTCAATAAGGAATCACAGAATGAAGGCGCTGAATAAAGTGATGTAAAGCTTACTCATTTCTTGCAGTGGAGATTAGCAAAGAGCCAGCTCTCTCACCTGCTCACCAGACCCAGCCCAGGAGTGGAGAAGGGAAGGGCAAGGCTTGTGGTTCTGTACAACTCAGAACTGCACCATGGCAAACTAATTAATGCCAGGGAGATGCTCCACACCTTCACAGAAAACTAGAGACCCATTTGGCCGTTGGTGACACCTGAATTTGGGTCTCAGCTTTAAAGGAAAGCAAAAAGAGGAAGTGGCAAATCTTATCTTACAATAACGACTTGCAGTGTGGTGTCGGCAGGGAAATAAGTAAGCCAGTTTGGCTGTAGCCTCCTGAGAAGTTCTGGAGGAATTATTCCTGGAGTCTTCGCCAGTTCAGTGGTATTCAAACTCCTGAAGGCAGCTCCCAGCACCAGTACACTAAAATGCAGAGAGTTACGGTACTTCTGTCTTCTCTGTGTATCAAAGATAGAATTGGACGATGGTAGAACTCTAATGCAGATATTTCTGTAGGGAAAGTAGTTTTTATAGAATTGGAAGTAGAAATGTAAATGAACGTGAGGAAAGATGCCATTTTTTAGCTTAATTAAAAAATAAGACAGAATTTTAACTTTCCTACTCATTGTCTGGCCTCAGTAAGTGTCAATTCCAATGTGCAGCCCCATAGTGTCTAAAGGTCTGCTTTTAACAAAAAGCCATTAGCAACCACTGTGTTTCTGAGCTGGAGCAACAGTCGAGTCTGCATAGAATATTCTCTCTTTAGTTCTCACCAAGTTCTCATTTCTGCAGCCAGACATAATGAATATCAAAGCCACCATACCAAAAATTAATTGATGCTTCTCCTAAAGCAAGTTTGGCTGTCTCCACACTATCCTTCTGTTGCCAGGCTGTCTGTATTGAATACATACATCCACATTAGAGGAAATGCTTGCTATCGCTCAGCAGTTACACTCTTTCAGCAAGCATTCACACCCAGCATGCTTAACTTTTTTTTTTTTAAGTCTCTGTTTTGATTTTCACCCTAAGTAAAAGTCATGGCAACAAAACAACGCAGGATTTGTTCAGCCTAACTTGTGATAATGATGACAACGTTTATGGAGAATAGTTGCCTTCATTAATCTTTACCTTAATTAGTGAATCAATGGTAATAACACTGCTGACATGCCATTAGTAGTGTTATGCTGTAATCAATCAGGTAATATCCAAATAAAACTGTAAAGACAATTAGTTAGAAATTTTTTTAAAATGCAGAAATGCTAGGTTATGCTTTGACTTCCTTGTGACAATAAGCACATTTGGACTGAGAAAGTGGAGCTGCCAACTGAAAGTGTTAGTGAACTCCAGCAATAATTTGCTGGTAAGTCAGATGAGGATGTTTTGTAAACATTCTGAAAGAGCAGAGTCTGGAACTTGGTGGGGCCAGGAAATAACACTTGTGTTTGTGCAGTGCTGCTGGAGGTACCTCTTTCCCCACAAACCAGAATCAACTAATCACACCACATCTGAGATGGTTTTGCCTCACAATCATGCCTCACTCATTTGCCAGTGCTCTGTTTGGTGTGCAAAAGCATAGTTAGGTGATGTAGGCCAATGAACATCAAGTACAACTGGAAACCTGGCAGTGCCGAGTCTGCCGCTAAACCACGTCTCTTTAGCACCTCATCTATGTGTGACTTCGCAAGTTCCCTGGGTAGCCTGCCAGTGCTTGACAGCCCTTTTGGTGAAGAAATATTTCCTGATATCCAATTTCAACCTCCCCAGGCACAACTTGAGGCTGTTTCCTCTTGTCCTATTGCTTGCTGCTTGGGAGAAGAGGCCAACCCTCATCTGGCTACACTCTCCTTTCAGGCAGTTGTAGAGAG
>VWZT01006115.1:46284-61093 GCA_013397055.1 Pachycephala philippinensis
GGCTCATGTCCAGCTGCTGTCACCAGCACCCCCAGGTCCTTTTCCTGTGCGCAGCTTTGCAGCCACTCTGCCCCAGCCTGTGGCACTGCGTGGGGTTGTTGTGACCCAAGGGCACTTGGCCTGGTTGAACCTCACACCACTGGCCTGTCCAGAGCCCGCCGTGGAGCCCTATGGCCCTTTGCTTAATTTAACTGTCATGCAATTCTTGTTACTTAGTTCTCCACATGGTGAATACCATTTTGAGTCTGAGATTAAACTAACCCATGAGAAGTAGCTCTGAATATGAATAGAGCCAAATACGAAGTGTTTCATGTGATTTTATTTCCTTTCTTCTAATCTGAAAAGTAGAATCATCTTGTCTTATTTAAGCAGTTTGATAGCATTAAGTCATAGATGTGTGTTATGGTGCTAAATGTAGTTTAATGTTTTCTAATTTTTGCTTGTAAGTCTGCAAACCATTTTCCTTTCACCAGTGCTACATGTGTAGACACTGGGGGGGGCGGGGGGGAGGTTGTCAAAGGTATTTCAGAGGTATGAAGTCACCTTCTTTTTCTTCTTTTTTTTGATAATAGCTTTTTGCTTTGTGATAGGAAAAGTGGAGCCTTCTGTTATAGTCTTTGAACTCAGGTCTTGCAAGCTTTTTTTTTACTGGTGTAATGCCATTATTTTAAATGATGCTATTTCTGATTTATGCCAGAGAGATCGGCCAGCCCACTTTCTTTGTGCACTGTGAAATTGAGCACTTCTTTTTGTTGTGTACTTACATTTCTTTAATAAAAATATTTCCCTGAAAATGTCAAAACATTCCAAGATTTATTTCTTTCATACTCCTCTATTTTTAATAGGAAAAATCATATAATTTAAAGTTTGTTTGTCGTTTTATTTTCTCATTAAATATAAATGAAAATGATGCTGTTTACTGCCACTATGAAATGTTGGTGCTGAGGAAGAGGAATTTGTCACATCACTACAGCAGTAACTCAGCTTAACCAGGCACAGGAAGTCCTATCTATGGTAGGGGTAGTACCTAACACTAAGGGGATTTTTGGAGGAAGGGAAAAAAACCCTTTTCTTTGTGGTTTTGTTTCATTTAGTTGCAAACCACTTAGCAATGTTCTCAGACTTCCTGTAGCTTGCAGTGTGAGCTGGAGGCCTTCCGCTTTGGTTGTAATCATTCTACCCCATCCTTGACTTGTTTTGGGTGAGGAAGGATTATTGATGAATAATGGTGTCTCACTACTGTTATTGCTCTTACAGCATTATCTGCTCCTCTCTGCCTCTCTGCCCATGGACTCCAGAGAGAGCATGTCTACTACATGTGAGTCTTCTACAGGCCTTTGGTCTAGTTTTAGATCTGTCCACCAACTCTTCAGATGATTCAAAATTTTACCATCATGAGAAAAATCATTCAAACTATGCTCCAAATTATCCATGCTAAAATATGGAATATATAACTCATACACCTCCTCTTGAATGTTGAGGTTCTGTCACTGTGCTATTTTCCTAATCAATGGCCGACTAGAACAGTTTCCATGTTTGATTAAGCATTTGCGATGTGCTTTTTAATTTTTAACCTTTTTTTCCTGAAGACTCCACACCAAAACTGTGAAAGAATCAACAAATGTTGAAAATTAAAACTAATAGGTGCATCAGTTCTTGTATCTAATACCATAAGTTTTAAATGTCAATGTTAACTCATCCATCACTCGTCACCTACAGAACATTTCTGCTTTGTATCAGTAGGGACTATTTGCATATATGTTAAGCTTTGCTGTGTGTGGAATTCTCGTCACAGTCAGCAATGAAGGTGCCTAATATTCATAAGAAATTTGAGATGCACTTGTTGACAGCTCACATGAGGTGTAATCTAGCAAGGAGAAGGATTCTTTTATGTGCATCTGTGCGCAAGCAATATTTACAAACAGGAATATTCAAAAAGAATGGCCACAGAGCTGAAACTCTGAATAGCTTTTATTTTGGCAGAGGATAGGTCTGTGTTGTTTTGCCTATGAGAAGTGATTAAATCACTGCTAAGCCCCATGAAAGTGTAGGAATGTCAGCAAATTTTTATGAGAATTGCCGTGTGGTGTCTGTGCCAGGCTAGGGGGACCCTAAGCTTTCCCAGCAGGTAACTGATTCTGACAGTCTCTTATCACTCTGCTGGGTCAGTCTCTGACCCACAGAAGCTGTCTGGATCTGTGCCTCACCCAGGACTCTGCTGGCCTTTGGGACTGTATTCTCAGTGACATTGGGTGTTCTGCCACAGCTTTTGTAGATGCATACTGTCCCTTGAATGGCTCTTTTGTTTTTTTAAGCACATCTGACTGTATCTGGAGGTAGAGCCCTGCACTTTCTGCAGGGAGAGTGAGGGGAGAAATTTAATCACACTGACCAAAAGTATTTGCTGTGACATGTTGCTATATTTCTGCTCAGTGCAGAACCTTGGGGGAGATGCAATGCCTCCTGGAGCCCACCATATCCGTATGGGCATCCTAGCTGTCATGTTATTTAAAAGACAGCAGCATTTGCTGCCCCCATGGCCCTGCTAATGGCCATGTGAAAATGCTCCTTGTCTTTGCTTCCTCTCAGTCTTTTGGAGTGTATGGATGGAGTGTAGGCAGTAGCACTTAGGCAGTGGACGGCAATGGTCTACAATTCATGCCTGCGTGAGGGAACATCTTTTGGTCATCTTCTCACCTTCCTCCTTTAGACATCAGCCATCACTCATCCCTGCAGGATATCCAGAGTCAGCATTTGCCTCTGTTCTTCTCAGTGCTGATGGGTTTAATACGCATGTAAGCAAGATCCCTAAAACTGCTTGAGCATAAATGGCACAAGCTTTAGCTTTTCAGTCCAGTACTTGCTGGAATAATGCTTCCTTGGTTGTATAGTCAGCAGAGAGCTCTCTGTGTTTTTACATATCTTTCATCTCAAGTCACATCTAAAAGTAAAATCCAGTGCTCAAGTACATTATATAGATTTGTGACATCTTGTCCTAGGCTGCAGATTAATGAAGCAATGACTGTATTATTCAGCCTTCCCTACATGTATTTCTTCACTTCTGGCAGATGTAGTATTGACAATATCCTTCATTTAATATGTCAGTCCCCCAAGTATAATTCAGTAGAGGTTACCAATATATTTCTCTCTTTCACTTAGCTTTCCTTAACGTCATCTGGGAGAGAATTTGGCAAAGCAAAAATTGCACATAAGGTAGTAAGGAAGAGGGAAAGCAAAAATTGTACATAAGGTAGTGAGGAAGAGGGTGCAGTAGTGTGACAGGCAGAAGTACCATTCTGAATGAAGGGAAAGGCAAGTTACATGCTAGTTTTTTTACTAAGGCATGCCATGTCCCATGCAGCATATGCTGGTTAAAAAATGTAGCTTGGACTGTGTAGTTGAAGAGTACTGTCATGTTGTGACGCGTGGCAATCAGGAGAATAAACCACGGTTTTCCTGGTCTTGGGATACAATAAATGGAAGAAGGACTGTCTGACTTCATGACAGTATTCTCCAAGGCTGCTTGACTCTTTCAGCTGACAAAGGTACTGAGGAGATACTTGTGATAAGGACAGTGCAATTCTGTATGCAACTTCTGACTGCCACAGATAAATAGAAAGCAAGAAAGTCCGTGAGTAGTCCTCATTGTTTCTCACTGAAAGCCGGCATGTTTCCTCCAACACTAATCTTCTTCCTTACACTCAGAGGACAAACAGTGAGAATTCATACCAGACTGGGAAAACAAGACAATAAATAGACATCATCATGATTCCAGAATCTGTGTGTTATCTGGGTCTAGCTGAAATCTCAGATTTGCCATAAACTTCATCAGAGAAAAATCTTTCTATTAGTATTTTGACTCTTCTATTAGAGTTGTATGTCAGAAGACCATCTATGCTGCCAACTTCCCCACAGAAATTAAAGCTGCTTTTTATGTTTAGTGATATGTTCATGTAACATAAAAACATAAGAAGCCAGTAAACAGCCAAATATGCTGTATTTCAAAGCATTATTCATACTCGTTACTAATAAGAGGTAACTTATAGAACTATAGTTTCAAACGTTCTTATTTGTATTTACTCAGGTTCATTTATACTGCATTTTGATTTGTATAACCTAGAAATAGATGCCATTTTTTGCTATAAGCTATGAATGTATAAACTTCAGTTGTTGATTTCCTTGCTTTTATCATCTCTGAGTGATTCTTTGCCCCTTCCAAAATCGGATTGTTCACACCTGAGAAAGGAGCTGCTTTCTTGAGACATTCCTGCTTTTCAGTACATCAAGCAAAGATAATTGTTTGTAGCAGAACATAGCTTAGTGCAGGTGAAACCTTAAACATAGGATGATCTATGTGTCACACCAAGAAATTGCCTTTCTTTGTGAACTTTTGAAATTGAGTTCTGACAAAACTTTCACTGTGTAGGTGGAATTGAAAGACAAGGAGAGGAATCATCAAGATGCTAATTTGTGCACTTAATTTTCAAACAGGAATGCTTGCCTATGGATGCTAAAAAGCTTTAGCAGAGAAGTTTTCAGCTCTCAGAAGCAGTTTGTGAGAGCCTTGTTCTTTCTCATGCGAAACTATGCAAAACATGATAAAGTTTTCTGTAAATGGACTTTGCTAATCTTGCACCTGCGTTTATAATTAGAATTGTTGTGATACTGACTAGAGAAATGAATGATGTGTAAATTGACCAATCACCCTGATAAGTAGTTAGTTAGAGGTCCAATACCTCTTGCCTTTTAAGAAAACACTAAAAAAACTAAACACATAAAAACCCGTCCTTTATTAAATAAATAATTCAATTCATTCCTTTCTACTAACCACTCGCGTGTCTGAGTCCTTCATTGCCTCTTGACACTGCCAACAGCGACACTTGCCATTTACCCATTTTATTCTTTCTTATCTTTCTTCCAGAAATCTCCTCTATGTTTATCCTCAGAGGCTGAATTTTGCTAACCGACTGGCTTCCGCAAGAAACATTACCATCAAGATCCAATTTATGTGTGGTGAAGACCCATCCTGTGCAATGCCGGTAATAAATGCTGAGATTTCTTTGCAGACTTTTGTTTACATACGTTCCAGAGAAACCTCTGAAGAGATAAGTCATTATTTACTTCCCATCACCCAGTTTCTTGTGGGGCCTTAGGAAGCCTAACATCAGAGAGCTTGTGAAGCTTTCCTTCTCATCCTAAAGCAGGGCCATACTCCTTACCCACAGCAAGAAAGACTTGTCATTCTAGTGAAACCAGACTCATATTGCTCTCTTATCTAAATCTTCCTACCCTGTTTTCAGAAGAATGATGTAATATTATATCAGTATCATGTTGGAATTTCTAAGAGTAAAATTCACAGAGCTTCAGAGACCTTTCAAGATTTAAGAATGATGTAGTTTATTTTCCAGGGTAACTCTTCTGCGTGCACTATGTTTACACAAATGCTCAGGTATTGTGCTGGAAGGTAAAAGTTGGGATCTTCATTGCCTGAACATGAATGGATGCACAATCATGCAGTGTAGGTAGAGCTTTCCATGTTTGAAACACACTGTCTTATGGCATATGTGTACACTGCCTGCAGAGCAGGCAGTCCTATCTGTCTTCAGGTTGTTCAGCATCTCTCACTGTATGATGCTCTACTCAACTTTACCAAGCTTCAGATGTTCGGTTTGAAGTGTTCTAACCCAGATGTCTCCTTCAGCCTGATTTTTGTTTTTTGTATTTTCAGACAGTGGTGTTGGCTATTTGAAAATGACACTGAGAAAAGAATTTTCTGTGATTTTATGTGTTAGAGAAGGAAAAAATGACTGGAAATATTACTTTGAGGAAACTTTAGTCCAACAATCTGGACTATCACCCAATCCGCCTTTATCAGTGTGCTGACATTGTTTAGTTCATACTTCACAGCCTTTCTCCACATAACCTGTGGACCTGAAATCAGAGCATCAGCACAGTGTTTTCCAAGCCACATTTCTTCCAGAGCTGGAGCTGTGCCATGTGAATGTAACACCTTCTTTTACACAATACTGCATTGTTGGTTTCCTTAAACTCTGCCTGTGTTACAATTAGGTTTTGGCAAATGCTTAGGACAGACACAGTTCTTCCCTCTCCTCTCTAATTGACCTTCCTCTTAGTACATGTATAGACTTGCACGGTGCAGAGATTCTTGTCTAAGCTTATATCCCAGGGCTCCCTTTAAATTATTGGATTATAAGACCTAACTATGGGCCCATGTCTTAGGGAAGCAACTCTAGCACCAGAAATGCCTATTTCTCTTCACAGAGTTTAAAGGGACTTGGGACCTCTGAGGTAAGGTGAGATGTATCTCACCCTGAATGAGCAGGCTACAACTCAAAAACAAAACTTCAAAAAATACTTTTAATTTCACTTTTTAGCACTTAGATAAAGAGAGTGTGGCAATACTTAAGTGGCTTACCATAACTTTTTCCTGTGATTCCTAAATTTTTAGTTCATGACTAAAGAATGTGATGTGAGGTAGTCAGTGACTCTAGAAATAACTCTGCTCCATTTTCCTGGTGTTTTCCTGAATGGAGTGTGGAGAAGGTGCTTGGTAATGGGATATTTATGCCAACAAGCTAAGATAAAATTGAGGAGTCATTTTAAGTCTTTAGATACTGTGTTAAAATTTGTACAAGATGACGACAAATAAATGCTGTAGTCCTGATTACTGTTACTTTTTTTTTCTTCTTAATGTAGGTAATTTTTGGGAAATCTTCAGGTCCAGAATTTGTCCAAGAAATATACACAGCTATCACATATCATAATAAGTAAGTGTTGTTAATATGACTTGAGAAATATTAATCATGATCTCTTCATGTAACTGTTACCCTACATAGTTCATCAAGGAATGCCATTTAAAACATTTATATTATGTAATTTATCATATCTAATTTTGATTGCTACATGCATTTTTATAAGTGGCCGTTGCATAAGCGACCACTGCTTTTCTTGTTTGAAGCTTTTTAGTCTTTGAGGATATTCCCACTATGAAGATTAAGGAGCAGGAGCAGGAAGCAGTACAACTTTTAAGATCATTCATTTCAATGAATTCATAGATCCAAAAGAGCTGAAGGGACTTTCTCATTCTCATGAATGAGAACTTGGGATTTAGGATTTGCAGAATACTTATGCTGGAATCCAAAACTGAGATTGAATGCTGTTTGAAGTATAGAGATAGGTGGAAGCTGAAACTGTCCAGCTGATACTGTCTATTTTCTTCTGATTCAAAACTGTAGATTGTTCATAAGTATAACTTTCAGATTCATAATGAAGTTCAAATTCATAAATATGTGTAAATATATAAATATATATTTATGCTTTGTTTAACTCAGCTCTGTTTCCAAGATTTATCTGGTTTTATAACCATAGCTTCTAAAAGCCTGCTGGCAAATTTGCCTCTTGCTCAGTCTCATACTTACCTTGGGAATGTGCTTGGCATTCTTTTTAAACAGATCCCCTGACTTTTATGAAGAAGTGAAAATTAAGCTGCCAGCAAAACTCACAGAGAAACACCATCTATTGTTCACATTCTATCACATCAGCTGCCAACCAAAGCAAGGAGCATCTGTTGAAACCCTCCTAGGGTATTCAGTAAGTTCCATGTGATACATAAGAGTGGGTGGGTGCGGATGTGTGTGTGTGTCTCTATGTGTATCCCTTGCAAACAGACTCTTTGCTTGTCAAGAACTTTGTCGTTTATTCCCTCTCTGGTTATGGCATTACATCAAAACCAGTGGAAGGTCTTAGTGTGGATTCACAGAAGCTAAATGCAGTCTGAGATATGTTACATCCTCATCGTATAATTTTACTGTGTTAACTGTCTTTGAACTTAATGAATTCACCTGATTCAACTGAAATATGCACCTGAATATTTGCAACAGCAATGCTTCATAGCACATAATCCCATTCTGCTAGATTTAGATATTTATTGCAAAAAACCACGTAAAACATATGTAATTACAATTATTACTATTATCATGTTCGTACATGGGTTAACAGCTAATATAATAATTTCAGTTAGGTTTTACATGGCACATCATTTCTGTTCTAAATTGTCTTTTATCCACATAAAATTATGAAAGAACCTAAAAGCTAAAGATTTAATTCTCTTGCCTTTATCTTCATGTTGAGACTAGCATGTCTTAGGTTAAGAAGTACATGTTGTAGCAGAGTCTCTCTGACCTTTTTCTTTATCAAACAGTATTTTTAACTGGAGAGATTTTAATATAAAAGGAAAGCATCGAAGATGGTAATGCTTCAGATTTGAAAATGTCCTAGAGCTGTGGTCAGCAATTGAGCTGTGGAGCCAGGAAAGTGCTTTCCATGTGTTCTTGCTATGACATTTGGGAGAGTTTTGCGTTTGTGTATTTTTGTTTGTTTGCTTGTTTGTTTCTTTGTTGGCTTCTGGGGTTTTTGAATCACAGCACTGAGAATCCTTTCAAATGGACTTTCTTTTGTGGACAGTTATAGTCCCACCAATGTCAGTGGGATTGTTAAGAAATAAATTAGTTCAGGATCAAGATTTGACATAGGTGAGGACTTAATTTCAAGTTTCTGTTCACCTAAATAGAAAATGTTTCTGTCCTGTGATATTCAAATGCACAGCCTCTTTCAGACTTGAATAAAAAATTAAATGTGTCCAAATACCAATGCAGGGATATGCCAAGTCAGTCTGGCATGGTGACCATGAGGAAGATGTTCAATTTATCTCCAGCAAAACTTCAGCTGTTGATTTGCTTCAATACCAAGAATCAGTGTATTCAAGATACATGAATTTTTAAATAAAAACGTGGACTCCACTAAATCCTTCTGATAGGATTTATTAGAAAAATGTATGTCACACACGAGAAGCTCTGTGTTTGTTTTCTTCAAAAGAAATGGTTTGTAAAGTAGTCTTGTACATTTTTCTACAGTAGCTATCAGCTATCTTTGAATTTAAAATACAAAGAAATTACTGTTGAATGGGTTAGAGCAGAGAAGCTTGGGTCGATATCTCATTTGTTGTTTTGTTGACTGTATCTAACAAATTAAATAAATAGGTCTAATCATATATCATATGAATATTGCTGTGTTTTCTCTTCATTTGTTTCAGTGGCTGCCAATTCTATCAAATGATCATCTTCAAACTGGACAGTATTGTCTTCCTGTTGCATTGGATAAACTGCCTTTACACTATTCAATTCACTCTCCTGAGGTAACAAACAAAATTATTAAAAGATAATATTTTCCTAATATAGGAGAACAGCATAAGTGTCTTACAAATTAACATTGCTGTCTGCTGGTAGGCAGTGCCTCCTTTTTGTTCTTTAAAAGGGGAAAGGTCTGAAGAAAAATGTTGTTGTTATTGTCACTGGTGTTATTATTTTATATCATTATACTGTTTTTTTTAAAAGTTAGTTATGCAAGCAAATTCTTGTAAATTGTCTAATCGGGGATACATTCGTGTAGAGAGTGTCAAATCAATAATTTGATTTCTTCCATAGGATAAATCGTTCTTTTTTTCTATGGCTTTGTGGGAGGGGGACTAGAAATGGAATCAGCTGGTATTACTGGAAAAACTGGGCCCTCTCAGTAAACACGGCATGTAGGAAACTTGTCCAGAGGGTTTAAACTCCACCATATCACCATGGAGTGCCTTTGGCAGCGCTTTGACCAGGAAATTTTAGCCTTAACAATATCCCATCAGAAGATGTATATTTACATGTGCTAGACATACAGCTGAAATTCTCTAAATTTCCCTGTTCAGTGCATCAGCTTCTGTCCAAATGTCTGTGAGAACAAGGAGATGCCTAGCTGTCATCCTCTGTGTGGTACTGGATTTGGATATCTAAAATGAAGTGAATAGTGGGAATACCCTATAGACTTTCATGTAAACAGACTTTCTGTTTGATCATTAAAAGGAAGATGATTCCCATATTTTTTTCCCATCACAGAAAATTCCATCTCAGACACCACCTATAAAGTGGGTTGAAGGACACAAGGGCGTTTTCTCTGTTGAAGTTCAAGCTGTGTCATCTGTTCACACCCAGGTAATGCATCAGAAATACCACACAACTGTAGTTTCATTTCAAAGAAAATTTAGATGTCCAGGCCAGTTTAGCAGGTTTATGAAACTGAGGTGAACTGAGGTGCCCACACAGGTTTTAAAAAGAAAATTAGGAACTATGGAAATAACCTGATACCCTTGTTGAATGAAATCCTTTGGTGAAGTTAAATCTACTGGTAGAAGTGAACAAATGAGCGCTCCTGGCAGCAAGTCACATCGAGCAATAGGGAGCCTGGTGTCCTCTTGGCTCAGCACGAGTCTGCTCAGGCTGTGATTGAAAGGTGCTGGCAGGGCACAGTGCCAGTTTCTGCAGCATGCATCTTCTGTTCTTCAAAGCTAGTTCAGACAATGTGTCCACATCTCCAAAGACCCAGCACCTCTCCACCTCCACGGACAGGTTATACACTGCCAGTACGTGTTAAGCAGCTCACTTGTCAATGCCATGTGCTTTGGGGACACAAGCTTAGTGCTGGGTGAGAACTCAGTGATTCTGGTCATTTAAATACCATGGGAAATTGGATCTTTGCCCATCTTACTGAGATACTGGTTTGAGGCAGATCGGCTTTGTTTTGTTTCTTCCTCTTTTCAGTGTCTCTTACCCCTTATCCCATTCTAATTAATCCTGGTAAATATGTCCTAACAGCTGAAGGCCCTGTGTCTGAAGCAGATCCATCACCACTTTGCAGCATGCTTTCTAAAGACAAGTAGGGCATACTCTTGTGGCACATAACTTGTATGTAGCTGGAATTCTGGTGTGAGTGGCAGAGGGACTATAGACCTACGATGTGACAGAGTTTTATCAGATAGAAGGAGAAGTCTTTTCATTAAATGAAGCAATCAGTTTAGTGAGGGCAATAACATTTCTGCCTTTAAGCTGATCTCACCACAGTCTGAATTTGAACCGGATGAATAGGAGCAAACAAAATGCTGTGACAGCTGCTTTACAGGTTGATCACTCAGAGTAGCCACTACTGAAAGACGAAGGGTGAAAAATCTTTCCTTTCATCCCATCAGGTGGTACAATCAGGCTTTGCTTAGCTAGCAGTAGCCTGAACCGTATCGACTTTGTTAACTGTGAGTGCACTGTGTTTGCAGGACAACCACCTGGAGAAGTTCTTCACCTTGTGCCATTCTCTGGAAAGCCAAGTGACGTTCCCCATTCGACTGATGGATCAAAAGATTACAGAGGCTTCACTGGAGCATGAATTGAAACTCAGCATTATCTATTTGAATTCTTCACGCCTTGAACCTCTTGTCTTATTTTTGCATTTGGTACTAGATAAACTTTTCCAGCTGGCTGTACAGCCTATGGTCATAGCTGGCCAGACAGGTATTTACTGGTTCATGGCCTTCAAGAGGCTTTGCAAGCAACCTAGAAATGTGGGGGAAATGGTTACTAAAATATCCAGGCTCGGATTTAGTATTTAGGGTAGTCCACTTCAGAAGGAGCTGTGCTGCTCAATACAGAGTTTCACTGCACAATTTAATCAGGCTTAACTGAGTTCCTGCCTTCTCTCTTTTCCCCCTACATACAAGACTCTTAGTCTCTGGTTGGGAGGTACATTAAACTGTGGTAATTTACTTCCCTGAAAATACAGGTCAGAAAGTGGGTTGTGGTTCAAGTTTGTTTGGAACTGAGTTCTTTTGCAAGTAAAAGACCAGCAAAACCATTATCCTACAACTGACACTGTTGTCTGCACCACATCCTCTACCCAAATATCTTTAGACATAGTTGAGTGAGCACAAAACCAGAGAATATAATAGTGAACACTGATTTTTGTGTTACTGAAGTGCCAGTTGCCCATAACATATGTTAACTCTGGAAGAATGGCATACTTGTAGACAGTGGTGTAGTTAATTTCCTATCTCATTTAGTTAATCAACACTTGTCATCCACTCCAATATTTGTGCTAAAGCCTGCTAGCTTATTTTTGTCTGTCAGCTACAGAGTAACAAGTATTTTGCGAGAAGATAGTTTATAGGAAATGTGTGAAGGCTGCTAGAAATGTAATTAACCGTTACAGTCTGCTTTTATGTAGCACAGAGTGACAGAATAGCAGTGATTAGGTTGAAAGCCAGTGGGTCTGCTGAAGAGTGTTTATTGGCCTATGTAGACTTTGGGTCTGATCAGGCATAGCAATTGCTGTCTAAAACTCTGAACTTGTTGAGGACTGACTTGAACCTTGAAAGATTAGTTGTTGATACAAAGAATGCCCTCACCTAATTACGTTATACCCTTCAGTGCTGACTCTAATTCTTGCCTTTGTTTCACAGCCAACTTCTCACAGTTTGCCTTTGAATCTGTGGTTGCAATAGTGAACGATCTCCACAACAGCAAAGAGCTGAGCAAGGATCAGCATGGGAGGAACTGCCTTCTGGCATCTTATGTGTACTATGTATTTCGTCTGCCAGACCCACAAAGAGAAGTGGTCAAACCAGGTATTACTGGTGTAAGGGTTGCAAAAGTATTCTTTTTTCTTGAGACATGCTGTTCAGCGTGGCACTTTTGAGAAAAGAACTTAAGGCACTGACCTGTAAGATAGCAAACACAACTTCTCAGACCCAGACTGCATGCCATTTAAGCACTACACTGTTCTGATACACCATTTGTCTCAGAAGTAGATCAGGAATATCAGTGCTGAAAAGAGTAATATGGACTTGCCCCTCATAATCTCCATCCCTCAGTTATTAATTTAAGATGGAGGGTTGAGGTGAGAGGTTTCCACAGCAACAAGCAATGTTGTAGCTTCATGAAGATGGATGCAAGAGAGATTGCCTAAACGGAAGCTTTTTCTAGAGGAATTTCCTTCATAAATTAAAATGGCCTTAAGATGCCAATTTTTTACTGACCTGTACATTGGTAAATTACTTTCCATGCAAAATAACCTCCTGCCAAGTGGTATAGGGCCAAGTTCACCCAATATCTCCATTGCATTAAGGCTGTCATTGGAGGATAAAATGCTGTATGACCAGCAGGCTTAGGCAGGTGATCCTTCTCCTCTTCTCAACCCTGGTGCGGCCATACCTGGAGTGCTGTGTCAAGCTCTGAACTCCCTGGTACAAGAGAGACATGAACATCTTGGAGAGACCAGCCAAGGGTGACAAAGGTGACAAAGTGTTTGGAATGTCTCTTCACTGAAGAAAGGCTGAGAGAGATGGGGCTGTTCAGCCTGGAGAAAAGAAGCCTCAGGGAGGATCTTCAGCGTACAGAAGGAGCTGAAGGGAGAGTGCAAAGAAGACAGAGCCTGGCTATTTCCAATGGCACCCAGTGACAAGATCAGAGGCAATGGGGACACGCAGAAACACAGTGAACCTGAGGAAACACTTACTCTGAGGGTGACTGAGCACTGATACACATTGGCTGGTTAAGTTACCCGAGTCTCTCACCCTGGAGATAGTAGAAAGCCACCTGGATGTAGTCCCAGGCAGCTGACTCAAGGTGACCCTGCTTCAGCAGAGAGGTTGGACCAGATGGCCTTCAGAGGGCCCTTCCAACCTCAACCATTCTGTTATTCTGCTGTAGTCATTGTCCTAAAGCCTATAGTATTAATTTGATTAATTGGTATGTATTAAATGACTTATCACAAGCAGCTGTGCTGTGGGAGCTAAAGATAAGTAGGCCTTTTTCTCCTTTGAATATTCATTTAAATCCCTCTGGAGGGACATTTAGACTGATACTAGGATACGCTAAAATCTCTGAGCTCACATACACTTGGGAATTCTTTATCCTGGAAAAATAAGGTCCATGGTGAAACTGAAAACTAGGTATCATTTAGTGAAATTCCTGATGGCAGCGCTCCCTGCTTACTTGGATATTCAAACATGGTCATACATCATATGTGTTGTAGGTGGTATTTTGGGTTTAGGCCTGTGAATATTGTCTTAATCTGCAGCAAATTAAAAAGAGCTGATGGGAAGAAAGAATTCTTGTAATAGTGCTGCTTCTTAGGTAGCCCTATTAATCTTTTGTTACTGCTTGTGCAATCACCCTGTGAGTTGTTGACTGGGATAATATCTGTAACTTGTCATTCAGTGCCTATGGAGATTGTTAATGAAGCAGTTGGTAGTGGGTTTTTCAGGAGCTTTATGCTTTTCAAAATGCTGATATTGTAACAGCACCGAGCAAAACCAGATTGAACCTCATATTTGTCTCATATGTATGTCCTTTAGTCTTAATTCAAACATCTCACTGTGGCAGGTGGAGGCAGCAGTGCCATTTCAACAGAATCTCGTTATTACACCTTTGGACGCACTTCTGCAGTGTCTGTTGGAAGTAAACTCCTGCAGAGCCGAGTGATAAGCTGCAGCAATCCTGACATCACTGTTACACAAGCTGCTACTGATGAGGAAGTCAAAAATATCATGGCATCCAAGGTAAGAGAACAAAGTCAAATATCTGCAGAATGGTATGGCCCAAAACCTAATAATCTACGTTTTGTCTTTGAGGGTTGGATTTTCTCCTTGTAAATGCACTTTATGTATCACCAGAAGCATTTGCTGTGTATTTTATTTGGCATAGATACATGTTAAATCCCATTGCTAAATTCTGATGTCTCTTACCAGTGGAGAGCAAGAGGTGAGAACTCTCTCTCTTGTTTGTGTCTTAGACACTCCACAGAGGCGTTTGCTTTTTTTGACATGCCTCACTCTCCTGTTATTCCAGGTATTTAAGTTCTGTTCACATCTGGTGACCTGGTCTGGTCCAAGTCACAGAGTCAGTGCACTCACGGACCTTTCTTCCTT
>VWZT01006115.1:61480-78210 GCA_013397055.1 Pachycephala philippinensis
GAGTTCACCATTCAGCTGGAGCTAGGAAGCTATGCCTCTGGCAAAAGCAGGATTTTTTCCCCTGTGCAAGGAGCTTGCTGCTAGCTGCAGCCCTGGCAGAGCTCTACAGCAGCACGTCTGATGAGCTCTGAACTGTATCCCACCCTTGCTTTTCTTTGTGTGTTACATATGTAAAATACTACTTCTCAAGTAGGTTATTTTCAGGTATATTTTGAAGTCTTTTCTCTATTGAATGACCATGTGTCTCTCCATTTAAAATAAATAGGTACTTGTCTTCAGCAAATTAAGCCAGAACTAGTAAGATACACAGGTTTGACAATTTATTTAATTTGTTCACATGGGCGTATGTATCCATCCGTAGCAATTTTTAATAATGTAGATTTGAATTTAATAGCCTTATGACTTTTACTCGAATGTCCTCTGTCCTAGGGGAAAAAAAAAAACAAACCAGAGCTCAAGGCATTTTTCCTAATTAATACCAAATTAAAATGTTTGATATTACAGCTTCATCACACTGATGAATGTAGCAATTTACAACTGGTTACTGCTGTTTCACTGCCTTTTAAGTTGGCATTGCTTTTAATGGAAGGAAGGAAGATTTCAAGGGTCTAATTATTTTCTATGTAGAGCCAGGGGATAAATTTACACCTGTTAAAGGGTGAATCGTATCCTCCAAAGTACAGCTGCAGTTCTGCCATTGGGCACGCGATGGCAGTGCTGGCATTTGCACCCTGCTGCTGCTGCTGCTGCTGCTGCTGCTGCTGCTGCTGCTGCTGCTGCTGCTGCTGCTGCTGCTGCTGTTGTCAGGTGGTCTTCGGCCTCGACTGGGAAGGGGGATGGGAAGAAGGAAAGAGATGAACTATTTAGATGAAGATCTGTGCATACCTTAAAAAAAAAATAAATAAACCAGCCCACTGTGAGTGATTCCTTCTCTGTTAATTAGATGAAGTGACTTATTAATTCACTATTATGTATTTCTTCTGTCTGTGTCCCTCAGCCTGTCGATCACAGCTCCAGTCGGATGTCCTACTACGTTGAAGGAACAAGTGACATGTCAGGCCTTTGTGCAAGCACAAGACCATCCAATAAAAAGGTAGGCTACGGCTATGCGTGAGGGAACTCCATATAGAACCCAGAGCGTCCTGAGGTAGTGCTGGCAATTAGCACTTCTAAATGCGGAGAGGGAAGCAACAAAACGAAACATCAACCAGTTTTATCAAACAAGAAATTTGTGATGAAATACTGAATCAGTGGGTAAACATTACTCAAGCTTTTCTGCATCTGCTCCAGAGCCTTTAGATTCTTTTTCCAGGACAGATTCAGACAAGTAGCAGCCTGTCTGGATGCTCCCTTTGCTCTCTTTATCAAGGTCTTAGAGCCTCGGTCATTTTCCACTGCTATTTACCCTTGGATACATGTTTTTACATGTTACAGTAAACTCCATTCAGAAATATTTGCCTCCTCTTTTTTCTGTAAAGAATTATTTTCTTTGTCCCTTTCTGTAGCTTTTAGAACCAAGCTTTTTGTAGTCCAGATTTGAATTTCCTAGAAGTTTAGATAATTGGGATTGTGTGTCTTGTGTTCGAGACTATAAAAAGTATTGTCTCCAACAACAAATGTCTGTACAAGGTCTGCTGTGGTTATTGCTCTGTCCTTCTCTCCCACCACAGAGTCAATCTTACTTCTGCCTTCTCTCAGAAAAACATGGATGTGCTAAACAAAAACATGCAGCAGGTAGTGGGAAATATGGCTGCTCCCTATAATGCATGCAGACAGTGATCTGAGAATAGTCCAAAGGCATTTCCCTCTTCAGTTTTCTATGGTTCTGGATCCACAGAAAAATGGGTCTCAATGTCTGTTTGCCAGCAGCATTCTTTAAATGTCATTTTGGTCAAATCTGGCTTCTGTTCCTACAAAGATGCCCACACATCCCCATCCAGCTGCTCACCCTCCAGTATGGAGAAGTTTCCCACAGGGAAGATGTTGAAAATGAAAGATGAGTTGATTGAAAAGCCATTTTCCAACAGTCTGTGTTTATTATCTAGCATTTCCATGAGGAACTGGCATTGCAGATGGTGGTCAGCACAGGCATGGTGAGAGAAGCAGTCTTCAAGTATGCCTGGTTCTTCTTTGAGCTCCTGGTAAGACTTGACAGTGGTGTTTTACAATTAGTTGGTGGTGGCATGTAGTAGATACTCCAGGCACAGATTCAGTTGGGTGGTGACCTCTTCAGTTATTCAGCCCTGCTGTGTAAAGAAGAGGTCCCAAATAGTGAAAGTAGAACTAAAGAATTCCTCATATTCCCACCCCTTCCTCACTATGGCACTGATGGCAAAGTTCTGAGCTACATGAGCAGTAGTGCACAGCTTGCAAAAGACTGAGAGACACTCATCAACCAAGCCCTTCCTTTTCGGTGAATATCTGTTCCTGTCTTTTCCATTTTGTTAGCAACATGGGAGCAGTGACAAAGCTCCACAAACTCACAGTTCTACGGAGCCCTGTGGTGATGTATGTCAGCGGGAAAAATATACTGATTCCCACTGTCAGCATTTAAGTAATGCAACATCAGGTCAAGAAGTAAGAATTCCACAAGTGTCACTCCATATCTGTCATCATGAAGGGCAAAAGTTGCAAGCAGCAGCATTTCAGAACTGCAGATGCAAGAGGTTGGGGGAGGGTGATTCTGATTTCAGGTACTGAGAGTAGCCAACTGCCTGAATATGAACAGGAATCAATGTCTGTCTGTATTTGAGTCTTAGACCCTCTGTTGTCATTGCCACTACATGTAGGATTTATCACAGCAGCTCTGAGAAAATGAGTGATTAAATTCAGGAAAAAAGAAGTAGGAAATCTTACTCTCATAAACAAACTTAAAGTAGTATTTTACCTCCAATTTGGCATTTTTTTAGTATTCTTTTTTCTGCTTTACAGATAAAGAGTATGGCTCAGTATGTTCACAACACAGAGAAGCAAGATAACCCACGAAGAAGCCGGTTCTCTGATCGTTTCAAAGATGATATTACCACTATAGTCAGCGTGATTACTTCAGAGATTGCTGCACTTGTAGTCAAACCACCAAAGGTAAGTGCATGAAATAAGCACCATGGATCCTTGCTACTCATCTTGAGTTACACTGAGCTACATTTAATCTCATTTCAGTATCAGCAGTGTTGCTAGAATTAGGCCAATATTCTCACATGGACCTTAAGCGAGAGTTGTGGTAGTGTAAAGGGCAGCCTCGCACTCCCTTGGCAGATGGTTTGGTTTTGTTCATCTCAGTTCCTCAGCCTGCTTCTCAGTGTGGCTGCAGTGTGCAAGAAGAGAGTTCCCTTTCCTATCTACAGGAAAGGCTGAACGTCCATTTTCAGTTGCAGTGATGCTTTATGCCACATTAGCCAGCACATCAGACTGCGGTCCCAGCAGGACTTACTCCTTTTATCCCCCATTGCAGTTACCCTCAATCCTACTGCATTGTGTTTAATTTCTCATTTGACTTCTCTGTAGCAGTGGGATATGCCATAGGAAGGCAGTGCTCCTTGTGGGTGTTGCAAAAGCCAGCCACAAGTGATCTAACCCTTGATCTCTTTAAGGAGGCACTGGCCACTCGGAAATTGAAGACAAGAATTAAGCCACAAGTCCCATGAAATTCTTTCTACTTTTGAAAAATTGCACTGATACAACAGATTATAAAGTTGAAAGGATCACAGATTGTAATTTATATTTTAACATTGTTACTGTCAGCTTATATCACCGATACCACTTTGGACTAGAAAAACTAGTGCCACAGATAGGCACTGAGTGACTGTTGTTTGTTCAGTTGTTGTAACCAACTTGTTTTCATGCCCCAGAGCTGCCAGATGCACTGTGCTAGCCCAGCAAAGTGCTCTGCTGCGGGGCAGGGAAGAGCAGCCTGGAGAGCTGGCTTGCTAGGTCACTTTTCAACAAGCTCAGTTTCCTGATCCGCTTTCCAAGTGCTATTGAGGAGCAGAAACTGGGAAGAGGCAAGACCAGACAAACTGGGGCAGAGAATGGCAGAAGGGATTGTCACTGTCCACCAAAAGGCTGTTCTTGAAGCTTTACCTTGATGCTCAATCCATTGCTGTGCTTCTGTGATAGCCACATGCAGAGAAATAATTTCCACAGTAATGTTTACTTAGGGCATCAGTGACTTTTTTTTAAAATACGTAGTGAAATAAAAATTTGTTACATCAAAAATGCTTTAACAGAACTTTGCAACATTTTAGGCTTTGCAATGAGATTAGTATTTATGGCTTTCTCACAAGAAATACACAGGTTTTTGTGGGTTGTTAATTCAATTCAGTTTTGATAGAATGAGCGTATAGAACCTGATCGTGTGTGAAAATTCCACTGTTGTGTTTTTGGAATTAGGGCCATTGGTTAGGTGTACAGAGTAGTAGGCAATGTGTGTCTGAGTTTTAAATCCAAGCAGTGATAATCAGTGTTTCAATACATGGTTGAGCATGTCAGATTGCCCTGGATTTTTACAGTGATATGTTTGGCATAGGCTTGCCTGCCCTATAAGCTAGTGGAAAACTATTTTTTTCTTCATGGTAGAAAAATGTTTTCCTGTGCAAATTCCAGATTGTAGGGAAAATATATGTATTCCTGAACAGCAACAAAAAGCTTGAAAAATGAAAAAGTGAATTGTAGCCACCCTGAGGTGCTGCACACCTGTTCTCACTAGTCAGAGGTGCCAGTGCAGGCAATATTTTTCTCAGTCATCTCTTCTGTCAGTTTTGAGCATTAAATGTGTGCACAGCCCTCAGGCATCTCCACTAGTTCATCCTGGTGAGCTACATAGGCTACTGAGAGTTTATGATTTAAATTGGTATGTTTAAGTAACTGTAGCCTCATTTTAGAGGGTACACGAAGTTCTTTGTGATTATTACTTGAGGCTGTGTATCTCTGGTAATCAGGCAATTCCAAGCATACAAGAGCTTAGCTGCTCAATGGTGAACCCCACAGATTTATCTTACCAGTATTTTGTTACTATCAGTTTTACACTTAAAAATTCTAAACAAAATATTTGGCATTCAATCAGCAAAGCCAGTACAGGTTTTTATTAATATTTTTTATGTTTTAAGTACCTAACCCAGCATTCTCTGATGTTCAATAGGAAAAAAGTAATATGCAGGACTGCAGCCAGTAGGGAATTCAGAACAGGTCTCAAATTCCATTTCATTGTTGTCAGCCCAAAGCTGTGCACAAATGAGCTGTTCATTCATCCCGTGACATTTCTCTGTGAAAGCTGTGAAACAGTTGAAATAATTTACAGAAGTGATTCTGTGCAATTTTAACAAGATCATGTGAACTGGAGAACTGAAACAATCTTGTCCTGTATTTTCCCTGAGATGGTTCTGGGAGCTGACCCCTACGCTATTTTTTCATGATTCTAAAAATTTTTCTGCCTTTATGTAAGTTTTATACATCATAACTGGTGTTTTTTCTTTTTTTTTAAGGAAAGTGAACAAGCAGAAAAAATTAATATCAGCCTGGCATTTTTCTTGTATGATCTTCTTTCTTTAATGGATCGAGGATTTGTGTTTAATCTCATCAAACATTACTGTAATCAGGTAGGCACCGTGCATGATTGGGATCACATTTGGCTTATGTGTTTTGTTCTGTTTGATTAATTTATCCATCAAGTTTGAGTTGTGTAAAAGATCCAGGTAAATTTCCTATTTCCTATTGCATATGCAATGATTTTAAAACCTCTTTTGATTTGTGATCTGCAGGAAGAAAATTGAGTGGAGATGAAGACTCTTTTAGAAATGTCATAGCTTGCACTGCTGCAAAACATCCATGGAACCACTTTTCTTACCTTACTTTTTTACATTCCTTAGCAGTAGGGTCTGTAGACCATGCAGATCAACTTTCTGACTCCTCCAGTGCTGTGAGGACAGTATTTAGATTTCAGGGAGTCACTCAAAATGATACATCTGTCTTCTTGCTCTACAAGTCTCTGAAAATTAAAAATAAATGGTGATGCAGGATGTTGTTAGGGAATTATTAGTTGTATTTGACGGGGAGCATTTTCCTTCTGTTTTGTGACCTGGATGTGTGCAGGTCCCTCAGGTATCTCCACTAATTCCTTCGCTGATGTCATTGTTGATGAGAAGGGAAATGACGAGACCACTGATGTCCTGTGTTGCTTAGCAGGACATTTTATGAGTTTGCCACAGACTCAGAAAAGTTCAGTTTTTCATTTTTGTCTTATGCAAAAGACAAAAATATTGTATGTTTTTCTTTTGGGAGAAAAGAAGAAAGAAACAATTTGTTATCTCTTGGGATAAATCAGCTGGGGAACAGGGAGAGAGACACCATCACTGTCAAACAAAGAGCAGCTAATGTATAGAAACCAGTTAAGTGCGGTGAGCATTTTAATGCATGCAGGGCTACCTGTATATTTCTTTTTCAGGGAGCAGGACCTTTCACTGCATGGTAATTTAAATAGTACCGCTTGACACTTTTTTGTTTGTTTTTCCTAGCTTTCAAACAAGCTGAATTCACTCTCCACCCTGATTTCCATGAGACTTGAGTTCCTGAGAATTCTCTGCAGCCATGAGCATTACCTCAATCTGAACCTCTTCTTCATGACATCCGCATCTGCTCCAGCATCTCCCTCCCCCTCCTTATCCTCCCAGGTAGTTGTCCATTAGATGGTATTGCAGGAATGTCACATGAAGCACATGTAGAAAAATACTTACATTGCTCTGTATTCAGATACTTAAGTTAGAATTAGCCACTGTTGGATCAGGGAGAAAAGTTTTTCACTTGAAAAAAAAGCGACAGAAGAAGAAAGACTACCAGAGTACTATTGCAAAGCTGCATCTACAGAAGTTAAAGCTGAACATGACACAGACACATGCTTCCCTGGAAACATGCACACAGAAAATGACCATTGAGGTATACATACAAGGTCTGAAAGGAAAACAGGTCTGAAGGCCAGTTTACAGGCACACCCTTATCCCATCCACACACAGCCACAAATACGTATTTCAATATCTGTTTTGGAGAATTATGGCATGAAGCATACTTCCTATGTGTTTGCCTTCTAACGGAACTTCTTACTCTCCAGGTGGAAGTAGATGACACCACTGTCTAATGTTAGTGACTAATACGCTGCAATATTCAATATCCTGGAATAGTGAATTTCTGTTGAGACTTCATGTTGCTTAAAATAGGATTATCGTGCTTTTTTTATCCAATAGCAGTGTTCTTTGTTCTGGGTTTCTCCCCACTGCAGTAGTACAGATCATGCTATGTCCTGTCCATGATTTCTCTCTGTTTGTTTGGAGAGTGTTCTTTTTATTTGAACTTTATGATTTTCTGTGTGGAAACACTCAGGTATCCTGAGTAGTAATCATCATCTTATCTAATTTCTCCAGAAATTTTCCAGGACTTGGTCTGATACTGACACAGCTCTAGATGTCCTTAATGTCAGGACCTCCCATGATCTTCCTGACCACAGAGTTCACAAACACATCCAAAAAAGAAATTATTGATTGGCACACCACACACTGTTTTGCCAGTATTGTGCTCTTCTCCTCTACATTCTATGGAGATGGTTTCTTGCTTTTCTACAATGGGGCAAACCTCTATCAAAGGCTGCTCACATATTTGTTTTCCACCTCAATGGTCTTGCAGAGACCAGGACTGGGTAGAAGAATTTCAGTTGAATGCTCCATAATTGCCACAATGCTTGGAGGCAGGGGAATGGAATTGAAACTAAAAATGGTGGGAGGTACAAAGACAATCTGAGTAATGGAGAAGTTCAAATTCATGGTTTCCTTTTTGAGTGTCATTGCCAAAGAATTGATTGGATGCTAAGATGTGATACCTGTCATACCTTAAGAAGGATTGTCACAGGTCAGTAATAGTAAATAATATTTTCTTGCAGTTTTTTCTGGTCATAAAAGCAAAGCATCAAAGTCTTAAAGTCAGATGTCATAATACATTTGGTTAATACTAATCCTGGATGCCAAAGAGCTAGAAATGTGAGTCTTCTGCTTATGAGGATAAACAATGTTAACATAGCTCTTGTAACTAGTTCTAGCAAGTCAGAGCTTGGCAGACACTAGTTTAATTAATCTTTCCTTCAAGCAACATCATCAACTTTCTTCTCTTTTAGGAGTAACCTACGAAGTGCAACCTGCGCAAATCAATAAGGCTTTTGTGGCCCTTGCATGATTTAATGCACTAGCTGACCACCCTTGCAGTAATTTTGATCTGTCTGCAGGAGTGCTGCCCAGCTTGAGTTAGACTTTCAGTAGAAATATGGCCTTGTGAATAAATTTTTTTAAATTCTTTGAGAGAAGCCAAATTCACTTAAGTGGGTGCTCTACGCTTCAACATTATTTCACACAAACATAGTCCAGCCAATGCCTGTCTGTTTGAGGTTGAATGAGAGTAGGCCTAGGTACAGCTATCCAAAATATGGGGCTGCTAAGAGACATACGATTCATTTGACCCAATATGCTGGAAGACAGCTGCCACTGTGTGGTATACTGATACCTCGTGTGTTTGGGCTCAGGGACTATTCCCAGGTCACTGACAGAAATACTGGGAAGGAATACTGAAGAATATAAATTAAAAGCAAAATTTGGACCCATAAAACCCAGTAGCTGCAGTGGGGAGTAGCATCCAAGACTTATGCTCACCCGATCAGGGGACAAAAACATTCCAGGTGACCTGTGGCACACACCTATGATTGGAGAGGCTAAGAAGTTCACGACACATATATAGCAGCAACTCTCCATTCCTGAGCTGGCTGTATATCAGTCACAGCCATAAGTTAGCGCAGATTCAAGGCTGGTCTAACTTATGCCAACTGCCAGCAAGCTCAGCCAAGGATTTCCAGGGCAAGAGGAAACACTGTTCACGTGTCTTTCCTGACCTTACTTCCATACTAGACATCATGGATGCTGAGGAACAGTGAACAGCTTCTGACACCAAAGTCCCTCTTAATGTAGAGGCAGTTTCTTGCTCTGTGATAGCTAATGGCTGCTCTGCAACAATAAGAGCAAGAATGGTAAACATGGAGAAAATTCTGACTTTGCGTCCTGTCCAAACTAATGAATACAGGGTAGGAATTTTACATCTCAAAAAGTGTAAAAGGAGTTGCTTGCACAGAATGGAAAGGATGAGATTGCATCCTAGCAAGCAAGTCATTTAAAATATGATGCTTTTAATTTCACCAACAGATGTCTTTCTCCAAAATGTCCAACCTTCTTTCAAAGTCTGTGGTTTTCCTCTGGTAGAGATTTTCTGTTAGCTACATTGACTGTGACTATGATCTCTAGGAAACATTGGTTTCAGTGATCATTCTTTAACACTTCTAATATATTCCTGCAGAACTCCAGCTCCTGCTCTAGTTTCCAGGACCAGAAAATTACTGGTATGTTTGACCTCTCAGCTGAATACCGTCAGCAGCACTTCCTGACTGGCTTACTTTTCACTGAGTTGGCAGCAGCACTGGATGCAGACAGCGAGGGGTGCGTATCCCAGTTTGCAGATTTCAGAATGGCATCAGGTCACACTGTTACTCTTGGCAAGGTCATAGTTTGACTCCAGGACAGTCCTGTGTCTCCCACTCTTTTCAGAGAGTTGCTCTGTAACATAGCGATGACCCAGTTACGGTTTCATCTGCAGTATGTTCCTCCCAGTGAATAAAAATGTATGATCTGTGGTGGTAGTGTTGGCTAAATACGCAAATCGAGAACAGAAAATTTCAGTTGCTCTTCCCTCTAAAACACCTCTGTCTTTGTCTGAACTTAAACATTTAGCTAAACTTTGGCCAGAGTTTGATGCTTTTCCTTAAGCATCTCTCATTACCACAATGAATTTTTATGGGAAGTTTGAAAGACTTGGGTGCTCTTTGATTGCAGTAAAATGTCTTGGAGATTTAAGATACCTATCATTTGCAAGGAACAAATCTCTGCTTGGAATTAAAGAGATTATCGAGTGAATATTGGTGTATTAATTTGCTTCTTCACCTCCTCTCTGTTTATTAAATCTTTAATTTATAAGTGATTTGTGCGTGATCCATGAATGGAATTCATGGATGGTTTCTGTGTTAACAGGATTAGCAAGGTGCAAAGAAAAGCTGTCAGTGCTATCCTTAGCCTGCTGAGTTCCCATGACCTAGACCCACGTTGCTCCAAAAAAGAGGTGAAGATTAAAATTGCAGCTCTTTACCTCCCTTTGGTTGGTATCATTTTGGATTCACTACCGCAACTCCATGATTTTACAAGTAAGACCTTTTTGCCTTTCAATTTTTCAGCTTCGAAGAGGTACTTGTCTAAATAATTTATCAAATATAAAAGATTAGTCTAGTAAGGCTGAATATTTCTTTACTTAGAAGTAAACTGGATTTTTACAGACAGGAAAAACTTCAGTGTCCTCACTTCATGAGGAAGTGATAGACCACAGATATCTCTAAGTACTGCTACGTATCTCTTAGTGTAAATTTTATGACCTTCCAAATAAAGCCTGCCAGGTCTGCAAGAAATACTTAGTGATAGTGATACTGACATCATGTTACACCAAAGTTATAGAAATAGGATTGTATTCTCTTTTTCTATTGCTTTTTACTGCTACTAACATGACATCAAAATTAATTAATTAAAGGTATAAACTTCGAAGAGTGTATTTTTGTCACTGGTTCTGAAAATATTTTGCGTTTAAATGTCTTAACAAAAAACTTGCTAATATTAAAGTGTTATTTAGCACTTTCAATTGGCTAAGGTGAAAGCATTTACTATACATTGGCTAATCAGGTCTCACACCATTTTTTTAATCTAAGTACTATCTTTATACCATAGATGAAAAGAGATATTATGAAGAAGCCCAGGTGTACCAATATGTCTAGGTTTTAGAAGGGTCTTTCTTTTGAGAATCTGTCACAAGAGGCTGTGATCCCATTCTGAACACATGCGGTCCAGCTGGTCACTCAGCTTCTCTGAAAAACAGAACTTGCAAAACACAAAATGGATGCTCACAATCAGACTACAAAGCTTAGATATAGATAACTTTATTTGCTGAAAGTGATGTCAAAAACCCGCAGGGAATAGAAGCAGTTAGATGCCTGAAATAAAACTTGTTTCTCAGTCAGCAGGCAATACTGGATCTGTCAGCTGTTAGCAGACTTACATACTTCGTTGAATATCACCAAATCCATGTGTAGTTTCTGTGCTTATCCTCTTGACTGAAGTGAACTGAAACTGGATGGTTCCAAGTCTTACGAAGCACTGGCTTGGCTTTGAACATCAGAGATAACCTCATGTTTGCTACCACCTTTAATGTATTTTATGTATTTGAATAATTTGGGAGTCTTTGCAGATGGCTGCAATTTCTCTTGCTAATGCTGCACCTCTTTCACTGCTTGGTACATCAGCCAGACAAACCATCTCAGGGGTGGAGGTGCCAATTGTTTTGCTAGGTTGCAGACCAACGGGAAGCTGTAATACGTGAGCAGCAGCAACTGGATTGCTCCTGAAGTTCCAATGGGGTATTTCAATTTTAGTTTCAGATATTCGCAGTGGAAAGGGACGTGCAGGAAACCCAGAAGATGAACAAGAGTCTGCAGGTGCAATCAACCAAAATGTGGCCCTTGCCATTGCAGGGAATCAATTCAACATCAGGAACTCTGGAATATCTCTGGCGTCCCTGGTATGTACAGTGCTCTGTCCATCTCCTTTCTTGTTTCTGTTTTCATCTTCCTTTGTTTTCTCCTTTTATCCTTTCTTGCCACTAATAGCTGCAGTCATGAGAAACTGCATTTTTGTTTCCTCCAGCCCTGAAGAATTCTTCATATTCCTCCTATCATCTTCTCCTATTCTCTTCTAGTCATTTAATTTCTGCTTTATCATACATTGTTCACTTTTTTTCTCCCACATGCCTATTTCCATTTCCACACCAAACCTAGACTCATTTTCAGATCAGCAAATGCCACTGTGGCAGCCCCACAATTCCAGTCCTACCTGAATCCATGGATTCAGATGCGTCTTTTTCTCTATGTATCTCTTTCCTCACATGCTTTTTTTATCTACTGTGCAATTTGGCTGACACAACTGTATGGCAGGAGGGAAGCAAACAGTTACAGAACTTTTTTCTACATTATTATAAGGAAATTAATATACAAGCATGCAGCAAACTGGTGCCTCTCTGTCTTTCACTTGCATTCAACTGGTCCTTTCACTATTTACACATACATTCAAAATTACAGTAACTATCACCTGGAAGAGGTCAAACTTAGTGAAGTCCAGTCCTGAGATTCGATTTCACTGAAATTTAAATAAGATTACTTCACCCAAATGGGCTTCCTCTCCATTTTCTTCTTTCAACTAACATTTAGTTTGTCTGCTCCTAGCCCTACAGACAGAGTGCCACATTAGGTCCTGATACTACTCGCAACCTTTTGATCTGTTTCCTCTGGATCATGAAAAACGCTGATCAAAACCTAATACAGAAATGGATTGCAGACCTTCCATCCATGCAGCTGAACAGGATTTTAGACCTCCTCTTCATTTGTGTTTCATGCTTTGAGTACAAGGTAAGTGAAACAAGGTGTGGTTTTGTTGTCCTGGTTTGGTTCATTTTTTTCCTTAAATTCCAGCTGTCCAGGGGGAATTTATTATTGACAACGGTTAAATTAGCACTTTTCTAATCTAGACAAATTACCTCAGATAAAATAACTCACAGTAGCCTTCAAGCAAAATGCAGCTGAAACCTTTGAAGAAGTCATATGAAGGTGTCCTGAATAGTTTAATTATTTTCTTTTACATGGGTATTTGAGGGCTGTTTTTGGTGGGAATTATACTGACAGCTCCTGTAAGTACTGGACAGGACACTAAGGATGACTCTTTAGTTAAGAGGAGGGACTTGATGTCAGGACTCTTCCCTCTGAGAGGATCTGTCTGAAATAACCGTCTCTCTGAACTTTAATTTCTCTCTCTGTAGTACTGAACTACATCTTTGTTTCTATTAGCAGGACATATTGTACCTCTTTCCTCATTTGCAACATTTCTTAGACTTTATGTATTAGTCAATCGTATTCATTGGTCTCTGCCCCCTCTCCTGTTGTATCTCATTCTGGAAATGCAATTTGGTCTCATGATCAAAAATGGAGGCATTGGTGTTGATTGCTTTAATTTTGCTTCCAGGGCAAGCAAAGCTCAGATAAAGTTAGCACCCAAGCACTCCAGAAGTCACGAGATGTGAAAGCCCGATTAGAAGAGGCTTTACTGAGAGGAGAAGGAGCCAGAGGAGAAATGATGAAGCGCTGCAGAATACCAGCTGGTACTTCATACCCTTCTCCCCCCATTGCCTTTTGAGAGGAACTCAAGTGGCTGTAGACATAAATGAGTTTTTTGAGGTTTTGCGCACTACCCATTTTCATCCTTGTCAATGTCACTCCCTTTTCACCCACAGTCCCTTCCTTTGCAGACCATTCTTGGTTTTGCATGGATGAAAATATCACTAGCTTTCAACTATCAGTAGCTAGGACTGAGCTCTTTTCATGTGAAGAATATGAAGCCAAGAAAGAAGTTTGAAGATGTTCTAAAAATTAATGTTAATGTCTTATTAAGAGCCAAGAAATGGTGTTAAAACTATCAGTAAAAACAAATTGTTCATAGTAAAAAAGGTTGCTTCATTTAATAAATGGAAAATCTGTGGGTTGGTTTTTGTAGACATTAAGCAAGTTAATGCTCTAAAAATTCTAAACAAAAAAAGTGATGGGTCTTTTTACTAGAGCCCTGAACCTGTAAGTTGAATGGCTTTAGTTCCGACAGACTGCTACAGAAATATATCTCCTTCTTTTGGTGAGCTGTCAGACTTCAGGTTTCCCCTCTTGTTTTAATCTCACTGACATATGTTGCACTCCAAGGGAATGACAGATCAGCAGGGCTAAATGAAAATCTGCGCTGGAGAAAGGAGCAGACGCAGTGGCGGCAGGCAAATGAGAGACCAGATAAGTAAGTAATTTAATTAATGCATACTGCTTTTATTAGAACCAAGCTGCTTGGGGTTTATATGTTTTGTTCTTTCTCCTCAGGTGTTTTATTACAAAATCAGCAATTGCAATCCTTTCCCTCTTTTGTCAAAGAAAAAGAAAAAGAAAATGTTTATGTAGCAGAAATACCCAGCTGTTGCTATGACACAACAAAGAGGTCACAAATACTTGAGGGAGAATTTTAAGTAGCTATCCGCACATTTTTTCCTTCTTATTAACAGTGTGGCAAACACTAGTTAGTGATAGAGTCATATCAAATACTCCATGGAGGCTTGCTACAACGTTTATGTTGCTCTTGGCTCCTCAGTATATACCAGTACTGTGGTATATGTTTTGCCACATTAAATCAGCTAAGCTGTGTTTGACATGCTATGTTAATATCGAGAAGCACTGTTAGCATCAGTCGGGGAAGATGATTCTTTGGGATTGTAGCAGCATTTATAAGATATGTGTCATGTCAGAGAATATCCAGTCAGCATGGTTAATGCACAGAGCTCAGTGGTTGCTGGAAATGGTTCAAACACCTATAAATTTCACTAAATTTGTTCAGTTCTTACTTGTATTGGGACTTCTGCCCTTATTATAGCACTAAACTTTTGGCAGTCCCTTCTGGTTTTTGTTGCTTTGAGTCATTGTAGTTAATAACCACATGACTTCCCTGATTTCCTTTCTTAGCCCTCCAGAATTATGTGTGTGCACTGAAGGATGGCTCTTCGCTCTTCTGGTTTTATTTTTGGGTAAATGAATGTAGCAGAGCAGCTACACATTTTGAAGCCACTCTGAAGCATGATTTGTAAGGGTGTTGCTCCAGCCACAGAAATGCACCTTAGGAACTTTGGCCGAAGTCACAGGATCTTTAATCTCAAGCTCTAGAGAGCAGCCTCTAGCCAGGCAACAGCGCTTTTTTGAGCAGCATAGGAAAAAGAAAAAAGCCTCTTCTTTGTGTTTCTGGCATAGAAGAGATGTGTGAAAATGCAGTTTTGTTAGTAGCTGCTGCAATGCTTATTCAGCTGCAGAGGAACTGTGTTCCAGACCTTGTCCTTAAGTCTCAGCTAAGAAGGTATCGTGTGTTGCCCTACCACTATCTCCTGTCTGTTATAAATATTTCAGTTCTCTCTTAAATGGCCTGGCACACTGCTGTGTGGACCTGCTGTCTTTTGTTGCCAACAGTCTCAGGAATCAACATTTTAAATTGCCTATGTTAAACAATGCTTCTATGGCACTGAAGCAATTTCCACTTTGGTCTTATCTACCATTTTTACTTTTTTTTAATGGAATTGTCAGATCAGTTATCCATTACTCCATTTTGGAGTTTTGTGTCCTTCTACAGGCAATGCATTCAGAAATTACAGCATAATTTACTGAACAACTGAACATGATATTAAGTAGCCATTATGCAGATGACTATTAAGGAAGAAAAGCATCTATCTGAACTGACTGGAGGCCTAGTTTTCAAAAGTTCCCTTTGCAACTGCTCTTCTACAATAGCAGCTTTGCTAATTTCATTCCACAGTTTTTAAGAAACACCTCTGAAAACTACTGTCATTGTTTGCTCTTACAGGATCATTCAGAATGGTATAATTTGTATTCTGGCTTTGTTTAAACAGCAGGTCATCTAACTCTTGTGGTAGTCTCTGCATGCTTTAATTAGAACTCCTTTTTGCAGGACAAAAGCTGAGCTAGACCAAGAAGCACTGATCAGCGGAAACCTGGCAACTGAAGCTAACCTGATCATTCTTGATATGCAAGAGAACATCATTCAGGTGAGAAACAGTAGAGCTGGCTGAACACCAATCCCTGCTCGCTCAGAAGCCAGTGGAAGCAAGATTAAATCTCCTCTTGTTTCTTAGAGAGTGCAAAATATTTTGAGATCTTCTGTAAACTTGTGTAGTCTTGAATACAAAAAAAATCATAGGTGGGGAGGAGAAAACTTCATGCTTGGAAACCTGTTGGTAGAAAAGCATTTATCTGCTAGTCTTCTGTTGTACTGGACATTATTTTCACATGACACCACTCATACAACCTTGTCTCCCCGCTGTTTTGCTTGTGAGTATGATCAGAACGTACTGGTATGTCTATGTAGCCTAGATGCTCAGGAGATCAAGGGTGCAAGGGAAAGGATGGTGCTTGCCCACCACAGGATCAGTTCCTAATCCAAAGTACATGAAGGATTGGAAAGAACAGAAACGGAGCTTCAAAAATCACTGCAGAAGCTGACTGAGCTTAAAAATGCATTGGAGGGTCTTCAGAACTTCAAAAATTTGTGGGACATTTTCCCCTCTGTCTTCTTAATCATTATAAAAGTGCTTTGAAATATTTCCGAAGCAGATGTTAACAAATGAAAAAACTGCAAATTCTAAACTCCTGGAGGTCTCATGGGCTGGAGAGTAGAATTTCAGTTCCTGTGTGCCAGTTCATTGCTGAATTACCTCATACAGTTATTGTTTCTCCTTCATATGCAGGCAAGCTTTGCAGCAGAATGCAGAGATAATCTCTTGGGAGGAGTTTTGAAGGTCCTGGTAAATTCTCTTGGCTATGATCAGAGCACCACTTACCTGACTCATTGTTTTGCTACTCTCAGAGCGCTCATTGCCAAGGTATGCTCCTGATTTACTTTTGTTTTCATGCTTCCAGTCAAGTTAGTAGAGCAGCATTTCTAGAGCAGAGCTGTGTGAATTCACTTACCACTTTTCTT
>VWZT01006115.1:78233-88451 GCA_013397055.1 Pachycephala philippinensis
TGACATTTATTAAATATATCTTGCATATATAAATACAAATTACTATCTATAGGGTTGTTACAGGATTTCTACAGCTGTTGTAAGGTTATTTCATGGACCACACAAGACGAAATAATTAAATCTGAATAATCATGTGGGTTTAGCAGTCTAGTCTTAAATATATAAGGTTTACTAATAAAATGTTAAGCGATTCCATACATTTTATTTCAAATTCATTCTGATTTTAATCAAGAGTCTTAATGCCAAGAACTGCACAGAATTCCATAAACTCAAATTTAAGTTGTTATAACAGCAAGGCTAGTTGCCAATCAGATGGGCAGCAGAGAAATCAAAACTCATGAGAGATTGAGGGCATCATTCTAGGTTTCTGCTTCTCAGACAGGTTTAAAAATTCTAAGTAGATTCTAAGACACTGACAGTTTTCATCTTTGTTCTGCCTGAAAACTAAGACAAATCCTAATCTCTCTTCCACTTCTCTATAACCAATAAAAAACCTCAAGATCAGAAAAAACAACAAACAAACAAAAACCAACAACAACAAAACAAACAAAAACAAACAGACAAACAAAACCCCTAACAAAACAAAAACCCCAAAAAACCTCAAAACATATATGAGGACAGACATTGATCCAAAGTCTTTTTTTTTTTTAATAATAAAGGTCATAATAGGTTGGATGCTTCATAAGGACTCCAAAATCTTTTTAAGATTCATTCTGCTACAAAGAAAAGCAGCTCCACTGAAGAAGAACCCATGAAATGTTTATTTTTTCTAAACTATTCTAAAATACAAATAAGAAACCGGATACTCCTGTCCAATTAATGCCTGTCTGCTCTTGAATGCAGATTGGCTGACAAAGCCTAATTACAGGGTAGATATCTGAATAGTTATGAAACTAATAATTGTGTTTTCATTTTACTTTATCTTTAAAAGCTAACTTCCAATTACAGTAATGAATTTTGTGAAGTAATTGTTATTCTCATTGAAATAGATCTTGTAGTTAAGGTGACTCGGCTCTGTATTTCATGAAGCAATCATTCCAATTATTTCTATTACACTGTGGGCATATAGATGTTATTTTACAACCAAAAATTATAAAACCCTGTGCCAACAGGCTTGTAATATAAATTAGACAAAAAACAGTGAGATAATGGACTGAAGAAAGGCTGAGAACTGGGAAATGGGTCTGCAAATTGGAAGCCATATCTTGTGTTCACTCACACACCTTTACCAGTCCTGTGTACTGTGTACAGTGTCTGTATGTTACTGGAGCATCTGTGCTGTCTCTGCTGAGAGTTTCCCTGGACAGACATCCTGCCCCCTGAGTTTATTGCCTACTGTGTGCATTGTGAAGACACTGTAAAGGAGGGTCTGGCGTGAAAGCTGGGCAGTGGAAGTTTTGTGACACACTCTAGGAGGAAGAACATGTTAGAGGCCAAGGGAAGAGTAGGGCGTTGGTGCAAAGAGCTAAAAATTGCTCCATATACTTAAGGAAGTATTTGCATGTTTCATCAATCATTATGTATTCTGAAAATAGCAAATCTCCACACATCTGAGAATTTTGCAATATTTGACGTTTTCAAAAGCTACTGGGGCCATCATACTCTGAATTTATTCTATCTCTTTCTCTATTTTCCAAAACGCAAAGGCTATTTTATACCCTTCTTTCCTGCAGAAAATCTTAAAAATGAAATCTACAGCATCAGAGGAATCAGAAGTCTGAATAAAAAGAAGTATAAATGTAGTTTTTGAAAACTTTAGACTTTTCTGAATCCTGTGACTTTTGTGCACTAAGCTAATGATATTTTAATGGCTAGAAGTGAGAATAATAAATGTGTTCTTCTCTTTCCCTCAGTTTGGAGATTTGCTGTTTGAAGAGGAGGTTGAACAGTGTGCTGACCTGTGTCAAAGAGTTCTCCATCACTGCAGCAGCAGCATAGATACTACACGGACTCAAGCCTGTGCCACTCTTTATCTCCTCATGAGATACAGCTTCAGCTCTACCAGTGTAAGATTTTGAGAGCAGCAGTATATTTTGTGCCACCTTTTTTGTGATCAATTGAAACAAACACTGAAGTTGTGACAGCAAATAGAATGCATCTGCAGATAGTCACCTGGTCTGCTGTTTCACACATTTGAGCCAAGAGAAGTGATAGAAGTGTTGCAGGAAAGTAGCTTTAATTATTGTTCATTGCTTTGATTAGGGAAACGTGACTTTTTCCTGTAACATCTCTAAATGCAGTTTCAAACAGAGCAACATTAGGTGTCTGACAGCAAAGACTACACAATGCATAACCAATACCCTTCACATTGTCTTTTTTTAAATTCCTGTGTCAGAACTACTCAGTCTAGTTCTATTCTAATGCAATTGCAACCTCAGTAGAACTCCTGTATACTTGTATTAATGGGAATTCTTCACCAGCTCCTTGGTCTTAGGACTAGGCTCTGATTTTTACCACGCACATGGAGCAAAGTACATACATTATGCATGTAGGTTCATAATGTTTTAGCAGAAAAAGACACACATTAGCATTTTGGACATCATCTGATCTTGCACATAATTTCCTTCACTAGTTATTACTTTAAAAGCCTTGGATATGTAAAAAGTGTAAGCTTTGCAGAAGGAAAATATACTACAGACACACCATGACCATCAGGGTGCAGTGCATCACCAGTTGAAGCTCCCAGAGGCCTTTTGCTTCCCAGATTTGTTTCCAGAATGTTTTTCCAGTCATGCTTCCTCATCTCTTCCTGTGTGTGATCTGATCTACATGCCCACTGTCCTGTGCAAAGGGGGAAAGGGGGGCTTCTGGCTTTCCCCTGTCTCATACTTGTGTACATACTTCAAGGAACATTCTAGCCCCAAAGTACAGACATGACACAATTAGGGATCTTTGGCTTAAGTGGGTAAAACTCGATTAGGTTTGATGCACCAGAAGCCACTTATGTGAGCAGTGAGTCTACTGCACTCAATCTGGGCGGGAGAAAGTGAGTTTGGTTTATAGAGGAGACAGATATGTGAACTGCAGTGCAGCCATAATTCTTTCATGTTTTTGTTTTTTCCTTCTGGAAGAATTTTTCAAGAGTGAAGATGCAGGTGACCATGTCACTAGCATCTCTGGTTGGAAAATCACCTGAGTTTAATGAGGAATTCCTTCGACGATCCTTGCGAACCATCCTGGCCTATGCAGAGGAAGATACGGATATGCAGGCAACTCCATTTCCCATTCAGGTTAAATCTTTTATGGCATTTATGGCTTTTATCAGGAGCTTTCACATAGGAGTGTGCTTGAAGCAAGTTCTAGATCTTTGGTCTTCCAAAGCAATGAAAATAAGGATGCAGAGATTATTACATGAGTTTATGTCTAGCACAACAAAAAGTGTGGAAGAAGTGGATGACATAATTCCATGAACTAAACTGTTAGGAATTTCCCCTGAAATCACATTGCAGGAGAATCATCTCTTGGTTTTGAGTACAGCTTTTTCCTAGACTCCAGCAGGAACTGAGCCTTCTAAGAGTTTCCCAAGATGGAATTTGATTCATTATGTTTTCAGACAAGTATCATCAGGGAAACTTCTCTCTCTTTGTCAACTCGTAAGTTATCAGCAGCAATAATAAAAAACATTTCAGGCAACTGTCAAATGCTTTGCTAAAATTCTTAGAGTAACTCAGGTTGTGCTGAAGACTTAAAAACTTCTGGTTTCAGATCAAAGATCAATTAAAACTGAACTCCATTAGCACATTTGATTTTTTTTTTCATTCGGAAATAAATAGATCAAAGGATTTCAGCTCATTTTGATTAATTAAAACATGTGTGTATGTGATATTTGCTATGTCAGCAGTCTTTGCCGCATTGCATAGGGCTGAAAAAAACATCCTGACATTTTCTTTGGATAAAAGAGGCTTACAGAGAGTAACATCATCTAGTGCAGATGCTCTTGTTTTTCTAGAAGGAAAAAATAAACACCTGAGAATTGTACATTGATCTGTGTATTGCTTCAGGTAGAGGAGCTACTGTGTAATCTGAACAGCATCCTGTCAGATACGGTGAAAATGAGGGAATTTCAGGAAGATCCAGAGATGCTGATGGACCTCATGTACAGGTGAATCTATTTAGAATTGCTACTGAGAAAATTCTGCAGTGAGGTGAGCTGAACTATGCATCTTTGGGACAAGCTGTGACAAACTCTCTATCTGTTCTGTTTGTGTACATTCCCTCTTTAGCACAGCTGGTCTGTCACCAGGGGCCCAGGCTGCAGAAGTGAGCACATTGCAGTAGGGCCTTTGGGAGGTGGACATAGATTTTGGCAAAGATAAGAGTCAGAACATTGAAAAGTCTTGGATGCAGCAATTTTACTTTCCTCATGTGTCTCCTGCCCACCATTGCCTAACCACTTCTTGTGCTTTGTGTTTAATGAATCATACTGAATAAAGACAGAGATGTCTTCTTCTGTTCAACCCAAGAATTATAAAGGTATTTTTGTTATTTGAGAAGTGGTCATTCACACCTGCTTTCTGGCCTGTGTTGTTAGAATTGCAAAAGGATACCAGACATCGCCGGACTTGAGGCTGACTTGGCTGCAGAACATGGCAGAGAAGCACACCAAGAGGAAGTGCTACACAGAAGCAGCCATGTGCCTGGTCCATGCTGCAGCACTGGTGGCAGAGTACCTGAGCATGCTTGAGGATCGGAACTATCTCCCTGTGGGCAGTGTCAGTTTTCAGGTAAAAGGCATGAGGCAGTTCTGGCGTATGTGTTTGTTCTTGTGCTAAGCAAAGCAGAGGTGCCTGTACTGGGCAGAAGTGACAATGGCACTCTCTAGCTTCTATTTCCAGCAGTTTGATACTGTAATCTCTTATTTGCTAAGTAGAACCCCTCTATTATCACATGCCTTTTCTAGGGCTGTTACTTACCAACTCTGATAGATGCGTCTTTCAAACTGCTTTCTCATAATCTAGATAATTGGAGTTTCTCAGTTCTTTCAGGCATGTTCTCCAATCCTTTGACTGCCCTCAAGTTACTAACCAAACCCTTTTGATTGATGAATAACACAATCACCACAGTCAATTCAGTACATCCAAGTCAAGTAAAAATGCCCCATAAATTCTTTTAGCATGAAGTAGCTCTCAGATTATCTCTCTGAAGACTCCACTGGTTCTTTTGTCGTTGTTTAGCTCTTTACTCAGTAATACATTGATCTTTTCCAGACAGTTTTCTTGGGGTTTGGTTTCTCCCTTAATTTTCTACATCACATAGATGAAAGCATAACCCTTCGTGGTTAGACATATTTCAATGCAGATACATATGCACTTAGTTTATCAGATTACACAATTTTAGATACCCTTACCTGAACTGACTTCATATGCAAATTCAGTGATTTTAGTGCTTCCTTTCTCCACGTTATAAAAAATAGAAATGGCCAAACCCTTAATTTATTACCATGTGTTGATAATTCCTCTTTTATCGTTATTCCCTGAGACCAGTGGATTTTTGGCTGCAATGATTAAAGTAAATTATAAATCATTTCAACTAATTAGTGGAAATACTTTGTAGGATCACCTTAGATGTCATATAGACATCTACTGTTTAGACATTATTACCTTTATTAAATTGTAATCCCTTTTTTTAGAAAGTATCAGGCTTGTATAGTCTGGTGTTGATTCAGGCTAGGTACAATACCTTTAAGATTTTCTTCAGTAGTTTTGTATCAGTATTTCCACCACTTTGTCCTGGTGCAGTCTGATAAACCTAACACTATCTGCTCATCTTGTACACTTTTGAAAAATATTTGATCCCCACAACATATTTCATCTACTGGAACTTCCCCAGTTTTCTAAAACATGCGGCAACTCCGTATTCACTGCCTGAACATTCTTTTGCTTAGCTTTTTTGACCTGTTGAGCAGCACATTTTATTGTCAAAGTGAGTTTGAAATACCTAACACTAATACTTGGTGAATTCATCATCCCTTGATAGAACCATACTACCTGGGGTTTTTTCCCTTCAAAATAGTGAATGTGAACATGACTGAACCACCTGGCATTTTGCGTTGAATTTAGTTTGTTGGGCATTAGTATGTGCAATTCCACCTTAACAATTAGGTGATGGACAAGTGTTTATTCTTGATTTTCTTTCATATCAAGATAGCTGTGTATACTCTTTTAATGGCTAAACTTCTGGTCATGGATTTATACTTCTGCCATTTTGTGTCCTTTATCAGTTTTGGATACCGTCAAACTTCTTACTTCCATGCATTACTTCTATTTACTTCTTTTGTCTCTACTTGTTAGATACTATCATCATTTAGATATAAGTGAAATCTGCATTCCCTTCCCAATGTCATCTTGCTCCCAGGCTGCCTTGAGTGCTTGTAAGCTCACACACTTGAGCCTAATGCAATTCTTCCCTCCATTGCTCCTAGATTATGCAGATTGCTATAAATGGGTATGTTTTCATTTATTTTAGAGAATTGAAGTCTATTTTACAAGGCACTAGGCAAGCAAAAACTTAGGAGTTTAAACGCAGCAGATCAATTTCTCTCATCAAAATGCTTTTGTAAATACATGTTTGCCAAAGAAACAGTTGCCCCATAGGAGAGAGGTAATAAAATGCCCTAATGATGAGAATCCAATTACACAACTCCTTATCTGACAGCACAATTTTGAATTTCGGTTTACTCAATAACAGTTATTAACTATAATAACCCTTTGCATTTTTACATAGGCTTTCAAGAAAAGGTTTCCCATTTGTTACAAACAGGTTTATGTTTTGCAGCACCTGTGAAGATCTTATTCAGATGGCCTTGTTAAAAGTGGGAAACACTATGCAGACTGGCTTGGCTTCACCTGTAGTTACAGGTCCCACTCACTGACTCTTTCTGTGACCAATGTCTCACATGATTTGGCTCAGATGTGAGATCAACTAATATTGGTGATATGCATTTAGTTGTGGAATTGAGGGTGATAATAATGTGAATAAAAATATTATTCTGGATGAGTGGAAGTATTATCTCCGTTTTACAGATGAGTAAAATGAGTCAACAAAGGATCAAATCAGTTCTGATTTTGATCTTCTGCAATGAAGAAGATTAGCATCCAGAAAACTGACTGTCAGTAGAGCAACGCTTCTCCTTATATTGTAGCAGACAAAGTGCTTCCCTCTATGCAATCAAAACTATCTGTCAAAATCAGAATGGGGTCACTTTCGGTGGAATTCCCTTTGAGCTTAATTCATGTTCACACTAAATCCCCTTTACAAGTGGTAAAGCAGAATTAGTGAGAGTATGAAGTGCATAGGGACTGACTTTAAAGCCACTTTATATTAACATAGACGAGTACTTAGTGTGTGTGTCTACCTGCTGAGGCAAAGGGTTCAGCAGCAGCCTAATTTGCCTGGGCTGTTTGGGGATCTAGGTTGCAGGCTACCCTGGCCTTATTTAACAAGGGTATAAAGGCTGGGGATCACAGGGGTTTTTGAACTGACACGAGTATTTCTTGTCCTTAATGAAAACTAGGCTTGTGAAATTCAAAATAATTGCTGATAAAATACATGGTGATTTATGTATTGCCTTTATTATACAAGGGATATGTAAAATTCTTCAATATGAAAGGTGGATCAAGGCTAAAGTTGGGTGAAGCATGTCCACTTTGCAAAAGATCACGCAAGCCCCAGGAGTATGCCATGCAGGCTCTGTCCTACTAGAGTGCGTGAACTGTAGAACATGGAAATACATTCCTGACATAAGTTATTAGAGGCTTAAAGGTGGAGAAGGGATTATTGGTGTCTGTGACTTTCTCATTACTTTTGTATGTAAATCACTTCTCCGGACTCTTCTCTTTGCTACAAAAAGAAAACTTTAAAAAAAAAAAAAAAAAGAAAAAGCCAGCAGGCCCCCAGAGTCACATGAAAACAGAAAATTAGACATTGAGCTGCATGGCTTGTGAGTTTCTGCAGGTATGTGACAGTGAACCTAAGTCTGGTTGAAGTCACTCTCCTTGACAAGACTGGTCAGTAAAAAGTGGCATAGGTGTGCTAAATGTGCTATAGCTTTCCCTCTGGCCAAAGTTCATATGTATTCCTAACTCCTGTGAATGCTCTTCTGAGGCTGTGCTGACCCTTCCAGTGGAGCTGACATGAGGTGCAGAGTAGGCAGTGTGATGGCAGCATGGTTGGAGTAAATTTCACCCATGGAGAAATAAATACATCCACAAAACCCAGGGGGGAAGTCCAATGCTGCTAGTGGTATGTGGTGCCAATTCTTTATCTGAAATCTGATCAATAGTAACAGCCCTCAGTGTCTCTGCTATTTTGTAAAGATGCCTTTAAGGACTCAGCTAGCCAGCCAGCTGGCATCCATCCTGCACTCAGACAGACTGTCATTGCCAGTTTCTGCTGAAGTGAGACACTATGACACTAATTTAACTCCTTTTAATTAATAGAAAATCGAAGCTTAGCCTTTCTGCTGCTGTTGAAAGTTACATATGCCAGTCCCATACTGTATGTACACATATTTTGCTGTTATTTTGCAGGGTTATATATATGATAAAATTTTTAATGTTTATGCCACCCAGTGTCGCTTATTCAGAAGAGTCCTGAAGAACTGTAGATATGTTATTTCACAGTCTAGAATCTCAAAAGAGTGACTTTATTGAGTTTTATTTAAAGGTACAATGAGATCCATAACATTAACAAGAAACTAAGTAAATTCTGCTGGATTAAAGTGTAATATGGCAGAGGATGAACCAAGAAGAAGCAATCAATTATTGCAGTTTTTAGAGTGGTATTGTCTGGGTCCTACTTCTCTGCTTGGAAAAGTCAAATAAAAACTTGAAAGTTCAGTTTATTCAAGCAGGTGGCAGAAGGTCTGGAGTGCAGTTTGGAATTTCCCACTGCCAAGTGCCAGCAGCAGGAAGGGCACATTGTTTGTGACCCTAGAGGTATTGGGAATTGAGTTCACTGCAGCTCCAGGGAAATCCAGCCACCAGAGAAGAGCTGGTTTGAGACCTACACAGGGAGTCTGCATTTTAAACCTGAGGCTAGAAAGAAAATTCATGATTCTTGCAGCAAAACTCCTGATCTGCTATCTCTGGAGATTTATGATGTTACTTTCACTTCTAAAAAGAATGTAGCTATGTGTCCCCTGGTTTCACCTGAATAATCTCATTCCTCTTCTCATCATGTAAATACATTGAAACCATTTCTTCCTCAATCTTTATGATGTACTGTTGATACAGGTTTTTGATTTCTGTGCTCTGATGTGTTTTAGAACATTTCATCCAATGTGCTGGAGGAATCTGCTGTTTCAGATGATGTTTTGTCTCCAGATGAAGATGGTATATGTTCTGGGAGGTATTTCTCAGAAAGTGGACTGGTAGGGCTGCTGGAACAAGCTGCAGAACTCTTCAGCACGGTGAGTGAGGACCAGAATCACCAGGAGGGGATGAATAGTGGGCAATCTGAGCCAGATCCACAGCTGCTTTTCCTGCACATGAGGAAACAATGTAGGACTGCTAAGCCAGGCACCACAGGCCTGCACACTCCAAATAACAAGAGGACACATTTTTGGCTGTCCAAGGACTGCCTCAGTCATATTGATTAACCTAGGCTTTTTCAGCCTAGCTCAGCCACATACCCACCTCTGCTGTGCAGATCACAGGCAGCATCAACAGAAGGTGATTGTCTCAGGCAGGAACCAAGACTTTCAGTCAGTATTATCACGGGATGGTACATTTAAGAAAAAGATCTTGCGTAAAGTATATATTTTAGGAAGCATGTCAGAGTTACTCCTATACTTTTAGACATCATAAAACCACCAGCCTCGTAATCTACACTTGGGATGTAAGGAGTCATGATTTAGCATCTCTAAAGGTATCACTTGGGTTCTTTTGTCCTGACACAGCTCTGGTTGCCCTGAAATCCATTTCCTGCTGCTAACCTGCATTTCTAGTTCTTCTAGCCCTGAGGCAGAAACCAGGGCTTTACAGAGGAATTTGGGCTTGAGAGCCCAACAGATCAGAGTTCATACCCAGTTCATTACCTGCTGTTCAGAACTGCCCATTTACTATTACTAGTTTTAGAATGACAAAACAAGCAACATAGCAGATTAACAGATGAGTGCCATAAATCCCCTTTTCAGCCAAGCCGTCGAAGGAGATCTAGTTTCTTTTCAGAGTGCATGAAGACTCATTTATTTTCTTCCTCTTTTTTCCTTTTTTTTTT
>VWZT01006115.1:88461-108411 GCA_013397055.1 Pachycephala philippinensis
TTTTTTTTAATGTTCAAAGGGAGGTTTGTATGAAACTGTGAATGAGGTGTACAAAATTGTCATCCCCATACTGGAAGCACATCGAGACTTCAGGAAGCTTACCTTGACACACAGCAAGCTACAGAAGGCCTTTGACAGCATTATTAATAAGGTACTTGTGAGGCAAGGCACTGCTAGCAAGACACATTGCTGGGTTGCACTATTTGTTTAAGACTGGTGTTAATAAAACTGTTCATGTGTGTATTGAGTTTGTGTGGCCAAGTTTTGGTAGTGGAGGGGGAGGGTTAAAAGGGTGATGTCAATGAGAAGCTGCTAGGAACTTTATCCATGGCCAACAGAGCCAATGCCAGCTGCTGGCCAAGGCTGAGCCCGTCAGTGACAGGGGCAGCACCTCTGGGGTAATATATTTAAGAAGGGAAAAAAAGTATTGGCCAGATGTAATTGTGCTCAGAAAAGAGAAGAGTGGAAAATACGTGAGAGCACCAGCTCTGCAGACACCAAGGTCAGTGGAGAAGGAGGGGCAGGAGGTGCTCCAGGCACCAGAGCAGAGATTCCCTGGCAGTCCATGGTGCAGGCCGTGGTGAGGCAGCTGTGCCCCTGCAGCCCATGGAGATCCACAGGGGAGCAGAGATGCACCTGCAGCCCGTGCAGAACCCCATGCCAGAGCAGGGGGATGCCTGGAAGAAGGTTATGACCCCATGGGAAGCTCACACTGGAGCAGGAAGGAACCACAGGCTGGAGCAGGGGAAGGCCTCCTCTTTCTGAGCAGTGGGAGAAACAACATGTGATGAACTGACCATAACACCCATTTCCCCTCTCCCTGCACCACTGGGAGATATGAGGTAGAGCCTAAGAAGGAGAAAGGGAGAAAAGTGTTTTTAAAATTTGTTTTACTTCTCGTTATGCTGTTTTGAGTTTGGTAATAAATTCAGTTAGTTTACGCAAGTCGAGTGTGTTTTGCCCATGATGGTAACCAATTTGTGATCACTCCCTATCCTTATGTCAGCTCATGAACCTTTCATTGTCTGTCTTCTATCCAGCTGCAGGGAGGGATAATAGAGGGGCTTTGGTGGGTACCTGGCATCCTGCCATGATCAACCCACCAGAATTTGAAATAGTTCCATTTCCTTTTTCAAACAAAAGCTTCCATCTGCTTTCGTCTACCTACATAGCTTACAGTGTAAAAAGGCTCTTCATACAAAAAAAGCAGAGATGAATATAAAATGGGTTTAGCTGAACATGTCTATGTCCACCTTGCCACATCTGTTTAACAAAAATAACTTTATTGTCAATTCACTAGTGTTTTCCGTTATAAAACTGAAGAAATATGAAAACCCGTCTAAATTCTCAGCACTCGTCCCTTCTCTTTCTTCAGAAGAACCTTATTGCTGAGCCTAGTCAGTTTCAAATTCTTATCAATTTTCATTGCAAAATTGCAAAATTTTAATTTTGTTACATGTACTCAATGGAATTAAAAAATAATAAGGTATTTTGTTTTGTGAAGCCCCCTTCACGATCAGCTTAAATTTTAAGTTAGATTTCAGTCAAATGTCCCCTTAGTTTGTATGCTTTCTTTCATGTGCTTCTAAGCCATCAGCACTGATGATATATAGAAGTGGCTTTCAAGTGGGGAAAATGTAGGACTAGTGGGTTTTTTTATACATCAGTTGGGGAAAAAAAAGGCATCCAAATGCTACAATGTCCACATAAAGCAATTGTAAATTTCTTCCTTCTTTTTATCAATTAGGGTCAAAAACGAATGTTTGGAACTTACTTCCGTGTTGGTTTCTATGGATCGAAATTTGGGGACTTGGATGAACAGGAATTTGTTTATAAGGAGCCTGCAATTACAAAACTCCCTGAGATTTCTCACAGATTAGAGGTAAGGAAAAACATTATGTTAACATGATCTCAGATGTTGTATTATACTTTCCAATGAACCCACACAGTCCTAATAGTATTATTGCTATATGAAAAAATCAGTAACAAACTGATTTGTACCACAGATTATTTCCTTTGCACATATCCTTTCCACAGTATTCCTTTTTAAAGCATAATGATCTAAGTGATCCATTTTCTTGAGGCTATGTCTCTTCCAAGCAGACCTGTAATACACTGAATGATTTTGAGCATGCCAGGTATTCGCTTTGGTATCTTTTCAGCTTTTTTAATAGAATTGCTATGTTCCCTTCTGAATTTTTTACCTCAAGTTCTGTGATTGTCTGAGCAACTCTCAGTGATCTTTGTCAGAAGATGCCTTACCCTGGCCAGCTGTGGTTTGTGGAGCAGTATACTGACAGTACAAAGAGCAGAAATCATCGGGGTTGTCACTCCTTTCTTCTAGAATTGCATTAGCATTGCATTAAGGACTAAAAACATTTTGGGATAATTCTGTTTCCTTTCTAGGGATTTTATGGCCAGTGTTTTGGGGAGGATGCTGTGGAAGTGATTAAGGACTCTGCTCCTGTAGACAAAAGAAAGCTGGATCCCAATAAGGTAGGGAGAGTACTACTGGTAGGGTTGAGTGCTTTGTCACACAAGAGAAAGGAGGAGACGAGGTCCCCCTTGCAACTTTTATGCTCCAGCACTAAGGCACTAAAAGAAACCACCCAACATCGTATCTCTGTGCCCAGGGGTATTAAAGTCTTTGTGACAGGCTTAGCATGGTAGCTTGTCACAGAATACGGAAATTAGAAGTTCTAATCTCTGGTCCCTGCCCTGATCCCCAGGGTTAAGCTGTGCCCTCCTAGACGCAAGTTTTGTCAGCTCTAAATTAGAAAAGGATCCCTGAAGGACTTTCAGCTCTGTGCATTTCCAGACTATCCTTAGCCAATGTGTACTATGGGATAGCTCACATGCACCAGTCCCTTTACATTCCTTGGGTTGTAAAGTATTGTAATGGCTCTTCCCTCTTTTCTTAGGCATACATACAAATTACTTTTGTGGAGCCATATTTTGATGAGTATGAGATGAAGGACAGAGTTACCTACTTTGAAAAGAACTTCAACGTCTGTCGGTTCATGTACACTACACCTTTCACCATGGATGGGCGCCCCAGAGGAGAGCTTAGTGAGCAATACAAGAGGAACACCATCCTAACCACAATGCATGCTTTCCCCTACATCAAAACTAGAATCAATGTCATCCAAAGAGAAGAGGTAATTGGGTTTTGAAGACAGATCCAATTTCTCAAGGACTGAAGGAGTCTCTGGGTGGGAAGATTTCCAAATTTATGCTTGGCATAAATAGAAAAAATAGAATGCTGAATTTCTCAGATGCTGCTCTTGTAAACAGGAGTATCATAGAAGGGACAGACAAGGCAAGATAGAGATTTACTATGGAGGAGAAAGGATGGCCAGCGTACATTCTTCTTTTGACCTCCTAGCTTTAATGCTGTGTAGGAGGATGTGTGGAGCTCTGTTTGTAGCTGTGCTTCTAGCTGATAAAGTAGAAGTAGGCTAGGAGAGAACCAGATTTGGCTCAGGGCTTGCTTAGCGACAGGGAAGCTTTATACTGTAGAAAGATAAACACCATTTCAGGCATGAAGTGAGTAACTTACAATAATAATGAATTTATGTGAACAGGAGGTCTGATTCACACCCTATTCTTGCAAATAATAATATGTCTGAAAGCTTTGGATCAGATGCACCATCTACCAAGATGACAGTTAGATTGAACAGTGTTTCTGGGTTTGAAACAGGAGAATGATAGTGATATTGTCAGATTTAGAACAGGTCAGCTGCATGCATAATTCAGGTAACGAACCATCTTATCTTCCATTTCCCTTAGTTTATTTTAACCCCAATTGAAGTTGCTATTGAAGATATGCGTAAAAAAACACAGGAACTAACTGCAGCCACCAACCAAGAACCACCCGATGCCAAAATGCTCCAGATGGTTTTGCAGGGCTCAGTTGGGGCCACTGTAAATCAGGTAAGGGATCCAAATAAACCAGATTAAGAGCTTCTGCATATTTTCTCATTGTGCATTCTTTTTTGCTGCTATTTCTTGCACTGGAAGAAGTACATCTAGTCAGACACACTTAGTCACAATGTGCATTTAAACTTCATCCCTTGATATTTAGTCACTGTATGCTGTTCATTAGCTATATTTTTGGTGAAGGTGCTCATGGGAAGTGCTATCCTGGCTGTAGGTGCAGAAACACACAGAAGCCTTGTGAATGCATCCAAGGATTTTTCATTTCTAACATGCTAGCCATCTCAGCCATTTTGTTCATTCCAGATGTACCCTTGGGGAATGGGAATAATAATAACAATTCTCCTGTGGAACCACCACAAACTCAGTTTCACGGAAATGAATTCAATACATGAAGTCAAGACCCGAGTGCCCCAAAAGAAAGCTGAGATGCAATAGGTATAACATAAATACACACACTTAAAATAGCCCAGGCAATTAAAAAAATTTAAAATGGAAGGATGAAGACATGGCTGAGCAAAAACTTGGTATTATGCACAATTTCACAGAGCTTGGGGTTTTTTGCTGAAAGCCTAAATACCCTCAGTTTCTCTAGATTCTTCATCAGCCAAAGCATCTACTCTGAAATAATGTGTCGTTGTAAGCTTGGGAAAGAGTGATCTTTTTTGGCACTGGGCTTATTGCCTGAAGGTCTTATAATACCACACACAGGAGCTGTGTTTCTCTAATATAACCAGGTTTGTCACTAGAGCTGTCCCAGTTCCTCTCTGCTGAGCAGAATTTGTTCCCTTTGTTGTGGAACTGGAGGAGGAACAATAACAGGAGAGGGTATGGTATGATGGGCAAAAATACTGCTTGCCAAAGGAAATATCGTGAGGGAAAGGGAACTAAAAACCATCCTGTTATGGTAACTCTGCAAAGTTTTATTTTTTTTGTAACTGCACTCACGAAATAACGAACAAGTTTAAACAAACGTGTGGTGTGTTTTCAGTCTAAGCAGGTGGTTTTGACATTTTCTTGTGTTATTTCTCTAAGGGACCACTAGAGGTAGCGCAAGTGTTCCTGGCTGAAATTCCAGCAGACCCCAAACTTTATCGACATCACAACAAGCTGAGGCTGTGCTTCAAAGAGTTTATAATGAGGTCAGTAAAACAAAACTGAAATGCTGAATTGCATCAATACATTCAATATTAGCAATAATGCAACGCAAATATAACTGAATAATTATGCAAGTTAGCATCATGAATCCTGGCATCTCCTGCTTTAGACACTCCGACCAGACTTCTTATCTCTGCTTCATGTGAATGCCTAGGTAGGCATTGCATCTCAAAGGGAAGAAACACTTTAACACTTTAAACTAATAATGCATCAATTAAGATCTTCCATTTGTTTTATCTTCCAACATCTTATAGAAATCAAACATTTCAGATTATTGCCTTGATTTCATTTTTAATGAAATGACATTCTTATGTAGAAAGCTGTTCATAAGAAAACCTTATCTGTCAAGCAGACATAGTGGTAGTGGCAGACGCATGTCCTATTTGTAAATCTCAACAAGCATATTCACATATGAAGATACTCATCTCCTTAGTCAAAAGTATCCTCCTTGCTGAAGGATAAGTTTGAGTTAAATAAAAACGAGTCTTCTGTAGAAGATACAGCTTCTAATTTCTGCTACTGCATATTTATCTGTTTATACAGTAAGTAGGCAGCTAGCCCAGTATTCTGCAGTCATTAAATTTGGTTTTACTAGCTCACTCATGCTTTCCTAGTATCTAAAAAATACCATCTCAATTTATGTACTTGGAAAGGACAAAGCTTTCTTATTAGTTCATTATCACTTTTGTCTTGACAAGTTACCAGAGGAATGCCTAGACCAAAGGAACTGGATTCTTGTCCATGCAAATCACCTAACACAAAGTGAATGAGTTTAACAGAAGTAAATGATATTTATCATGTCTCTTTTTCTTTCCTTTTGCCTAGGTGTGGTGAAGCAGTGGAGAAAAACAAGCACCTTATTACTGCTGACCAGCGGGAATATCATCAGGAGCTCAAAAGAAACTACATGAAACTGAAGGAGAACCTTAGGCCCATGATTGAGAGGAGGATCCCAGAGCTGTACAAACCTGTAGTGAAAGTCCACAGCACAAGGTATAGTTAGGGCAGGGTTATCTGTTGTGGCTACACAGAAATATGCCGGTTTTTTGCAAGGAAGGGAGGGAGTTTTACTGGCAGCTAAAACCAAGCCAGAATATACACTGCCAACTCCATTGCTTCTTAAAGAAATCTGCTGACTTCCACTAGAGATAATTGTAGTGTTAGCTGTGTTTCTCAGGCTCTACATTCCGGGAGTAGAGGATTTATGTAATTTTAATGCATTGTTAGATAAGACTGCCCCCTCACCCTAACAAAGTTCCTGGAAACATCTTGTGATTTCTTCAACCTTTGAAGCCAGGAAGGAGATAGAACAAGTATGGCACCATGTGGTCTTAGGCAGCATGAACTGAGTCATCCTTTCACTACAGAAAACATAATCCTTTTCAGTCATGTGACTGAGACAGAAGAGTCTAATGTTCTTTGCTTATGAATATATGCTGCTTCACAAAGCCACTGTGCCCAGTGCGGGGTGAGAGGAGAAGAAGAAATGACAACTCTGACCTGCCAACACGTAGCATGTTGCAGCTGATGCTCCTTTTCACAAGACAGGTATTTCTTTGATTGTTTTTCATTTCCCAACTTTATTTATTAATCTGTTTCATTGCAGGGAATCTTTTCGTAACCACAGTTTTAGGAAATATGATGCCCAGACTTCTTCCCAAAGCACCTAAGAACTAGCTGCTTCAGCCAAAGAGGAGCTTCATGCTGCAAGACAGAAGTGATGGACTTTTTATTGCACATCTATAAAATCAGAAATCTCTCACAAGACAGCATGTGTGCTTTCTGGACAGCATGCAGAAAAGTATTTATACAAGATATTGAATGAAAACTAGGGGATAATTCCTAATCAAGCTCATATCATGAAGACTTGGAAAGGAAGGGGATGCTTTTTAGATACTTTTGTATATATTGTACAACAATCACCTAATGCAGAGGGGTGGACCTTAGAGTGGTCAGTGGCATGAAGTCAGTGATGACTAGGTAACAGACATAGAACTTTGTGTGGTTTGGTTGAGGTGAATCCAAATAACATGTCTAAGGAATAATGACAAATTATATGTGTTTATGGTCCTTTTCCAAGACAGCATTTATCCATGTGCTTTTGGCAATGAAGCACATTCTGCAAGTTAATCACATGCTTAAATATTGTCTTAATGAGGAGGGACATGGTCACCTGCTCAGTGTTTGCTGAGCTGGTGCTTAAGGAAAGGATAATTTTCATCAGTTTCTGAACAGATTGTCTGTCATGGTCCTTAACTGCAGGGAGTTCTGCACAAGTTTTCTCAACCAAAGCATGAAAATCAAGAAGTAGTAACAAATAGTTCTTATAGATCTTCTAAATTTTTTTCTTAGGGACATGCAGTATAGGGACTTGACATGCAGTTAGTAATCTGTGACATATTTAGCAGAGCTACAAGTAATAGTTTAAAAAGAAGATGCTAGGCTGTGACTGATTTTTTATTACATAAAGCTCTTATGTAGGTAACCTTATCCAAAATTAACTACAGAAGCTCACAATGGGGATTTCCTGCAAATCACTTTACTAAGGCTTTACTGCTGCTTAAGCAAAATTAGCACATAATTTCTAATACGTAGTATTTGGTATTTTTTGAGTCCTAAGCAAACATCTTACTAAATCTTTACAGCACCTCTCTGAAGTATGGAAATCTTATTACAATTTTTCTGATGAGGATGTGGAGAGAGAGGAGAAATTAGGACTTTGGAACTCATTTAGGATTTTTGGAACTCCTTTAGTGAGGCAGTGGAAGAGCTACAATTTTTATTGTAACTATGCTTACCATCTAATGTTAGTATTTTGAAACAAAGATCCATGAAAGCATCTTAAATATTACTTCCTCTACCTCTTCAATGTTTTGGAAATTAATGCTGATTAAAGTAACCAATTCCATTTGCCCAAGCATAGAATTTAATGTTAAAATTCAAGGAAATTTTTTCCTTTGTACTTCATTTTAGAAAATTACAGTGAACTTTCTCAGAGCTGATGCCATATGTTTCTAAAGGCAAGGCCTCTTTGCTCCAAAAGTGTAAGGGAGATTGAGGCTGTTGCTTTTAATGGAAACATTTTGACTTTTTACAGTCATCTGCAGCCTTGCCATTTGATAATACAAATATTCCAAGCACTTCACTGATATTTGTATCATATTTTGAATGTGCTTTGTAGAAGATTTGCATGGATGATCAAACAAGATGAGATGTGGAAATAGATGAAATAAACCCTGTAGTTACACAGCACTTGGAGTGTAAGAAAATAATTTCACTCCTCATTCATAGTATTGTTAAAAGAAATAATCAGGAATAAGTATTCCCCTATTTTGAAGTGAGCACATCCAAAGTGTATAAGCAAATGGTATGAAAAGCTCAAAGCAAAAGATGCCTCTGTCAAAGTGGCTTCCCTATATTCAAGTTGCTTTGAAACCGTTCTAGATTGAAAAGATGACTAATTTCCCAAAGTTTTGAAGCTATGAGATCTCTGCCTATCAGAACCTAGCCCCTTATCTATTGTTTTTAATTGCCAGTTGAGCAGAAAGGTCAGAATACTGTCATCTATCAGCCCCACAATTCAACCTCACTGTTTACAAGATACTTATCCTTTACAGCCTAACTAACAGAAGCCTCGAGTAAACAAAACCCCTTACAGCTGTACAATAAACTAGGTAAAAGTAATGAAGTGGTTCCTTGAATTGAAATAATACTCAGGATAATATGAATTCTGATGGACTCTTCACTCCCATTTTATAAGCTGAGCACCTCGCAATCAGATGGCCAGTCTTGCCCTCAGTTTGCATTTCACATTGTCCCTTCTATAAATGGAACATGGCTTGTACATTTCTTTCAAGAGCTGAACTATGTGAAACATAAATTTTCTATCTTCTGATATTCATTTTGCAATAAAGTAACTGTTACACAGCATATTTAGAAGTGCCTTTGTGTTGCAACTTACACCTCAATAGAACACAGCTGGAAAGAAAATTTCAGTAGGAACAACATTATCTTGTGGAAGCATCATTCAGCAAAAAATACAAAGATTTGGGCAGAGGATGTGTTGGATAAATTGTCTTTAGGATAAATTGTGCCTGTTGCAGGGATTACAAGCATCAAGTTACTTCCCAACTTCTGGTTTTTGTCCAGTGTATGTGAAAAATGTCAGTGGGAAGCTCAGTGACAGTAGTGCCCTCCTTTATTCCTCTGGTCTGTAGCTGTAGAGCAGAAATGTGCCTGATTCCTGAATTCAGCATCTGGGTGATTTAAGACTAGGGAGAGTTTTGTGTGTCCAGACTAGGTAGGTCCAGGGCTAAACTGCTGAGGCTGTCAAAGGGGAACCATCAGGTGAGCACTACACCATCCTAGACATTTGGCTGAGAGTTCACCAGAGCTCACTCACTCCTCGCATTTACCACCAGCAAGCACCAGCTCTAGGGAGCATGGTGCTGAATTTGGCACGGGAATCCTCTAGCTCAGCACGAGCTGACCACGTCAGCCATGCCCCATCCTGTGGCAGCACACAGGTGGCAGAGCAGTGACCAGCAGCCTCAGGTCTGTGCACAGCCCCACTGCCACAGGAGAGCACGCCTGATCCAGAGCAGGTGTCAGCACACACTTGCACATCTGGCAGATGTAAGGAGTCCGTGCCGGCTATGAGAAGGCAGCAATAATGCCTGGAAGTACAAATGTCAGCGTGTTTTGAAAACATTTGAACTGTCAAGGCAGCTGCTTTTGGTCAGCACTACGAATCCTACATGGGCAGCCCTGTCACTGGATTTCCAGGTTTGCAGAACAGCATCTATACAGGGAGCACACCTTTCATGCTACTTGCAAGAAACCACAACATCAGGAGGTGATGGACTGAACAGGCACGACCATGAGTAGGAGTAGCCACACTTGTGCCAGGTACAGAGAAAAGCAGTGTTGTCATTTAAAATTGGCAGGTCTGGGTTACTTGGCCTCTCCTGGGAAGCTGAATGCTTTCTCATTGTGTTTCCCACCAATTGTGAAGGCTTGGAAAAGCGAAAGCAAACATTTAAACTCTTTTTTCATTGTTTTTCTTTTTGCCTGTTGGAAGGATCATTGCCACAAATATTTCAGAAAGGGCAATTAAAGCTTAGCAGACAGCCTGACACAGAGCCAGCTAGGACTCTTTCAGGTGTTTCAATCTCTCAAAGCAATGGTTGTTATGAAAATGAAGCACACAATAACACTGTTTTATTGTGCTCGTGCCTTCTGGAAGAGAGGACCACATACAAGCAATGTTCATAGGGTGTTGCCATTAGTGCTGAATTTGGGAGTGGGGTAATTTGGGGAGTTGCTTGGCTGGCTATGTTTTAACCATCTTTTAAACTGCTTAAACGGAGTGATTAAAAAATAATCAACAGGCCTTGAATAAGGCATCTCAGGTTGGGTAATGCTCCAGTCTAATCAGTGCACTGAAAGGAGCAGGGGCCCCTGTGGAAAAAGTCCTTTTTGGTTACATGAATACAGACAATGCACTCTCACAGTAGAACTCAGTTTGTGTTTTGGAAAGTTACAGTACATTCTGGCATTCATTGAACACTTCGCATAGTGTATTGAATATGTTTCTGTGACTCCTTATGTTCTTACTGAGGGATTGGTTTTAATTACTCATTTTCATTCAAAACCAGACTGTTTTGCAAGTGTTCAAGAATTAAAAAACTAACCTTGAAGAAGTTTTTTGCAAACAATGTTGTCACTCAATATTGGTCAGTCAAAAATCCTGAAAATGTCAAACTAACTGTTTAGCTGATCAAACCAAGCAAACTAAAACCCTGAAGAAGCTCAATAGTAACTTTATTCGGAGTAAGTTAGAAAGCCTTGAAAGTTGTAATATTTTGTTCAGCTTGTCTGTTCTAAGCAATGTGATGCTTTGCACCCTTCAAAACATAATTTTCTCTGTAGAAAAAGAAAATGCAAAGTTGAATTATACTTTTTTTTCTAAGTTTCCCTTCATTAATTTAAAAGATACCTAAATCATTACACACCTTTTTTTTCTATGTTCTAGAACTACATCTTGTTACATAAATAAGGTTTTTCACTATCAGCCTCTATTCATGGAATATTTCTAAACATGAAACTACTAATAGGATGCAAATTATAAAAGAAAATTAAATAATCAAAGGGACAAGGTGTTTCAGCTGGATGGCAAGAGGCCTATGTCTTGCGCATTTAACAAACACTTGTAAAACAACTAGAAGGGAAGATTTCCTATCACACATTTCTGACTTCCCCAAATGTGAACATCTGTGCAATTTTCTTTTTCCCAAGAAGAACTCAGTGGCAACAAACAAACAAACAAACAAACAAACAAACAAACAAACAAACACAAGCTTAGCACTGCTGATACATCTAGAATTTGAAAGTGCCAGAAAGCTAGCTTAAAACCTTAAGAACCTCAAGCAAACAACTGTTTCCGGACTTAACACATAGTGAAGAAAGGAAGTATGGACAAAACCCCATCCCTTCCTTTATTTGCAGGTTGGCTTTTAGGTAGTTGAACAGTCCCTTCTCAAGTATCAAAGAAAGGTTGGAAGCGCTCCAAAGGAGTGTATTCCTTTTTGAGTTAAGGCATAAAATCCTGGGCTCAAATCTAAACCCNGGAAGGGGAAGGGGAAGGGGAAGGGGAAGGGGAAGGGGAAGAAGCTGCCAGCAAGAACAACTTTACAAAAATTAAGTTGTTAGCACTTACCTCAGAGGCTGGAGATTTCTTGGCAGCCTGGAAGGATGGCATCTTCCCTGTACTTCATACTGCCAGCTTTTAACATTGGGAGAATAATATTGAATCAACAGTGTCTAAAAGATTTCAAAGCAGTTGGTTTATGTAAGAGGCTTCAACCATGGATTGAATTAGGAAGAGCAAAACTCTTGTAATCTGTGGCAGGTTAAAGAGCATACAGGACTTTGTAAAAAAGATTGCTCAGCTCAGGTTGTAGGGAAACCCAGTTGCCCCCAAAACCTGCTGCAGCCTAGGACAAAGGCTGCAGCTGAGTGAAAGAAATCCATCCATTAATAAGCAATCAGAGAGGAAATGATCAAAAACCCAACACACTGCTGGGAACAAAGGAAGCAGTTCTTTAAAAGGGCAGGGTAAATTGCTGAATGCATCTCACTTTCTAGACCATGTGGGGCACTCAACACCAAACTGAGGAATGTTGTGCACTAATGGCAGCTGTCAGGCAAAAAGTAATCACAAAATATTTAAACAAATACATAAAATAGGGGAAACTCTATTTTTTTTCCTGCTAAAAATATTCTTAGGTTTTGTGGGGCTTTTGTGGATTTGGTGGGCTGGGTTTGTTTGTTTGTTTGTTTTGCTGTTTATGTGGGTTTTGTTTTGTTTCACTTTGTTTTGATTTTTTCTAATGCTGACTTCCTGGATTTTGCTAGTTTCCACCAGGAACTGGGAAACTGCAAAAGCAACAAACAAAAGGCACACTGCTTTCACATCCCTCCTTTGAAGGAGGCAGAATAAACATTGGGATTGTTGCTTCCAGGGGAGGATTCAGGCTGTTTAGTAGGAGTCACATGGCCCTGCACATCTCCTGCACTAATGGGTACCAAGACTGACCACTGGTTCCACATCCAATGCACCAAAGGGGTGCAGTGGATGGAAATTATATTATATAGCTTGGAAATAAAGTCATAGACAGGTACAGTTTGAGGAAACAGAGGTCACTGCAGCATGTCCCATCATTTCTGCCAGTTTTGGTTCACTGATAATTTTCTGTATTACTAATTGATGGAGGATGCACACAAATGTACCCACCAGTGGCTCTGGAGTTTTGGGATCCTGCTCACAAGGCAGGCACCATCACTTGGGCACTGGCCCTGCAGCATCAGCTGCTGTGAGGGCACTCAGAGTGTTTCAGTGGTGGAGAAAATCTTCCTAGAAAGGCTATCTGAGCCTTCCTACAATGCTGATCATTCCCACAGCCTGCTAAGGAAAAGCATTTAACATAAGGTACTTGCGGTTGCAAAACTGGAACTTGTTTAATCCTCCATTTAACTTCAGCAGTTCTCTTTCAAGCAGTTCCCATCCCTGCTCTCCCTGACACTCTTGTAACTCACTCCCTGCCCAAGGTCCCTTTACCTGACTGCTGTGAACCTATGTGTGGTTTGAGTAGGACAGTTCAGGGTAGAGGGGAGTGTCCACAAAAGTGGTGGAGTAGCTCACAGCTCCACAGGGGTGGCTGCAGGAGCATACTGGGAGCAGGGATCATGCAGGAGAGCTGGGACACGCTGGCACGGGACACTGACGGAGCTGCTCAATACCACTGCTGGAAGGAGGGCAGAAAGCTGCCCAAACTCAAGAAGTCATTTGGGGATTAACTTATTTTTTTGAATGCTCAGCAGTGCTCTGCATGAATAAAGTACCAAAGCGCATTCCCTGCATCCAGGGAGGAGAACTGCACACCATGTATTAAAAACTGTGACTCTTCATGTGTTCCAGGGTGGTCTGAGACAGTGAGAGGATACCTGAAACAGTGAGAGGATAACTGTGTGCATACAACAACTGCCAGGTCCCAGATGAAGCACCTGGCTACCAAAAATAAAGCAATGGTTTAGTTTAATGGATGAATCTGTACTTACTGTCTGTGCCAGGTCGTGTTCTCAGTAGGTACACCTGAGGGCTGAAGGCTTACACTGCTAGTCATGAGTTCACCGAAACACATATACAGTGTTATTACACCAGGCATGTCGTACCCCTGCTGGTGCAACAGCCAGTCTCAGATGCTTCAGGATGAGAAATCTCTGTGAGTTATGAGAGAGGATCTACACCCACAACCAGTGCTGTAAAGCACAGATTAGTCAGCATGGCATGCATTTGAAGAACAGATAAACTCCCCAGTGTCTGCAAAGCAGCTGCACACTGATGTCTTCGAAACAGGAACAAAAGACCTGTTGTCTTCTTCAGCTTGATCTCTAGTCAAGGTGAGACCTTTAGTGTTGAGAGTTGTCATTAAATGACCATCAGATGGGTCCTTATTTGTTCAGTCAGTCAGCAGGTGAGAAAGACAGAAGATGGCTCCATCACCCTTCTCAACAAAATGCCCAAGTACATAAAGTTTTTCTTGCATTTTTACTTGCATTTTTCTTGCATTTTTAGTTAATGCCCTCAATATGCTAATCATATTTCTTTAAACTGCCCCCCATGCCTCTAAGTTAAATTCCTCTGCTGAATTTCAAACTAGAAGGAAAGTTGAGAAACCCCATTCTAAGAGGACTGTTGTCTAATGAATTTGATGAAATCAAATCATGATCATAGGAATCAACTCATCATTTGTACAAAGTAAACAAATCTGTCTACGCAGAAGCGCAGTCCTTGCTGGCCCAATATTTGCACAGAGCATGTTTCAATATGAGAATTTGCAGTATATAGAGGTAGAAAACTCCAAATGCCCTGTATGTAAAACATAGAGGTCCTTCAAAGTATGCCTCAGGACCTACCTATATCCTGCTGTGGAGCCAAAATGAAGGAGAAACTCCTCCAATGACCCACACATCAGGGAAACAAATGCTGGGGTCATTAGTTTCCTCATTCTGTCATTCCTTGGGGTGAACATGCACAAATTTAGGATTGTATCAAATGAGTCTAACTTTGGGAGTTGATTTTATAAATTTCTTGTTCCAGCAAGAAATTGCCAATGGTTTTTCTGTCCTGCTTTCTTCCTACAGTTGTTGCTTTTGCCTTTTGCTAGAGGTCTCAAGTTTGCTGTTGGGGTGCTGTAAAACATTTTGTCCCTGCCCTGGCATGTAAGACAGGTATCCTGTGAATATCCAACCTCATTCAGGCCAACTCTGCCTCTCACAAGCTCTCATGCAGACCTGCTCATCTCTCCCAGCACAGGTGTCCAAATAGACCTTTGGTGATAATTTCAGGTTTCAGCATGATTCTCCAATGTAGTTCAAAACCCCAATTGCTCTATGCACATATCCATTAAGGAAATTATTCTATTAATCTCTCAGATGAATCATGACAGGCATCAAGTCCAAGTAAGGCCTTTTGCAGAGATGGAGCTTGGTTGTACAACTTCATTATACTGATGATACAACTACATTAAACTGCAGTGGCCTCCTCGCCCTGCTCTAAAATAAAGGTCTGGGAGCTCTGGGGAATCAAGCATTCTTTAAAATACTTCAGGGAAAAAAGTTTGGTGGCAACTTTTTCCTCTGTCATATTAGAGTTGCTCAAACCTTGGGGAGCATATTTTGACACTGCCTCTCCAAAGATAAGGGGAAAAGCAAGTGCTACATTTCATCTAGTAAATGATTTCTGGAGTTGCATTCCAGTGCATTCATGCACAAATCAAGAACACTGTTCTGCCTCAAATATCCATAGGCCTAATGGTGAGATCCAAGACAATACGTGGCAAAGAGCAACACATACCCTCCAGCACTGAAAACTCCGATGATGGAAAATCAGGTGCACTGTTGCATTCTCTCATTTCACTCTGGACTCTCAGGAAAGCATATGGTATTTTTTCCCTGCTGCCACTGATGTCAGCCCTGAACCAGGGCAGAAAAAATGCCCTGCCCTCTTTTGTGTTTGTATAACATCCCTCCTTTGCAGACGGGGCTCTGCAGAAACCAGCCATGCAGTGTGAATTGCTGGGGTCCCGTGCTGAGAAAAGAGAGACAGAATGTGCATCTACTGAAACTGCTGCACCCCTAAAAGCAACTCAGAACGGCAGATGCACAAGAGAGAAAAAGCTGGGCTTTTACAGGCTTGCAGTGGAGAGGATTACTCTGCCTCTCAGCTGCCATGCCCACTGCATGGGGTCATTCACACCAGTGCAAGGCATTACCCCCGCTTTCCACTGTGCTGTGCAGAATATTCAGGACAGCAAAGGTCCAGTACTTTTTAAATAGGGTTTTATTTAATGCCTTAGGCTGCCATCCAGCTTTGGCATTGGCAGCTGCTTGGCAATAATCAGCACTTCAAAGTGTCCTTCAGAGGCAGAGGTGCACCTGAGACCTCTGAGGGGGGACACTCCAGCAGCACATCCCTGCCCTGCTCAGCTCCTCTCTGTGTGACACACTGAAAAGGCAGAGGGGAATTGGGGGGCAGGGGTGGGAGGGTCGCTGTGTTCTGGTCATGCTTAGGCAGGTGCTTGAACACCATTTCCTACAAGCCAAGTCATCCTCTGCGGTAAAAAAATAACGCGTGTTTTTTTCAGGTAAGTGGTATTTCTAGAATGGACAAAATAAGGCATGGGAAAGCATTTCCATTTCCTATGGAAAGAACATTTCAACTTTTTGTTTTGTTTGGCAAAACCAGAATTATTCTTTTTATAAAAATTTTCATAGGGTAGGTTAGTTCATATGTCAGGGCTGTTTCCACTACCACAACAAAACAAGTGAAGTTTGCTGTGGCTTCAGGGGCTTCCCTGGAGCTGTGAGCCTTGTGGAACTGCCAGCATCCAATTTTCTGAGGTTGGAGTAAGGTGGGAGAAGGGAAATTATGCAATTTATGAGTTAGGGTGCTGAGGAGCTGCTTGCTGTGGAGCCATAGATGTATGTTTGAGGAAGACCTAAGGCAATTCAAATAAGAGGACTGCGGCCTCTCATGCTCCTCTACAGTGGCAGCAAAGCAAAAAAAACCAGCCAGATACAGCAGCAGAGGGAATGTCTGATCCCCCTCCTTTCCACACTTTCACACAGGCCCCAGGCCACAGCTGGGAACAGGGTTGATGCAACCTGCCTCTAAGTTCAGCCCCCAGTTCACCTGCGCTCAGGTGCACGTGCAGCACAGAGGATGCTGATGGGACTGACACAGCGGCTCCTGAGTAAGCTGTGTGGGATGTCCAACACAAAACAGGTTTCTGACATGGGAAATGTTAAAACCTAGAAAGATGGGGCTTGAGAGTCCATGGGAACTCATTCTGCCTGAGCTTCTGCTCAATGCACTGCAGAAGGGCAGGATGATTTCTCTTAAGTCCTTCTTGTTTTGAACATATGCTCTATGTGTGCATACAATCTATCTGTATTGTGAACAACCTGGAATCTCTGTCAAAGCACACCACAATATTTATCTGGACCAGATCATGGAAAAATACAACATGTTTTCTCTCTTCAAAGTATTACTTTTACTTACTTCCAGACATGCCATGATTTCCTACTCACAGACATGGGACATCTGGCTTTTTGAAGGAAATTGCTGGGTTTGGGCTTTGTTGGGGTGGTAGGGGCTTTTTTTTCCTAATGTTTACTAGTCTAGACTTCCTACATGGCAGAGCAGATCTCAAATAAAAAACACCCCAGGGAGCTAGAAAAGCCCTGCAAAAGCACCTATTCCCAGCTCAGTGTCTCTTGCTGGTGCTTAGGGTGAGCAAGGCAAACACTGACTCCCACAGCCCCAGGTGATGGTGGGAGCTGCACAGGCAACTCTGACAAGGCCAGTGCCAGTGCCCAGCTGGGGAGCAGTAGCAACATACCGATGTCTTCATCCCCCTTTGCCCTTGGGGCTCCAGCTAGGCTAATTTAGAGAGAGACAGGTTTCTCTCTTTGTGCTCTGCAGGGTGGGGTTTATGTCCCCTCTCCCAGCCTTCCCTATATGCATGTGCAGGGCAGATGGAGCAGATTGGCAGCTGCTCACTGGCCCTCCTCACTTTGTGCTCCCTTATATACCCCTCTGCCCCATTTGGCAGATCCCTGGGCTCCCAGTTAGTGCACTCTGCAAGCTCTCTGCAGAGACAAGACAGACAAGCCACAAGGAGCTGAAGGGTGAACCAAGACCTGCTGGTTTTAATTGCACCATTAAAGGAAAAAGCCCCATCCACTGCATGACCACATTGAAAGGCTTCTCCTGTAATTCTTACGTAGGTAATGCAACAATTGACTTCTTTATTTAATTTCATTTGTTTTAACTGTCAAGAGCTGGCAGCTCTTGAAAGAAAAGATTAAGTGGGAGAAGTGGAAGGAGCCCTATCTGCTTGCTCTGTTTACTGCCGTAGCCTGAGTGCTTTCATTCTGTTTGTACAGCTTCTGGTACAACATGGTCCTGACCCAAGTATTCGGATGGGTAAGCTGATGGTAAGCAGTTGCTTGCTAGTCTGAATATACTTTCTTTTTGGTTATTAATATAAAAAATGCTAAGTGGTGCTCACTGTTATCTCGATTACTTCTTTCATCAGTACCCCATTTTTTCTAGAGTTGCTAATTCAGCCATAAAAAAATAGCCTCTGGATGGGAAGCTAGCAGTCAGGATTAATAACTATTAGCATCTTAAAGAGCTGCAGCGCCTGTTTGCAAATTTGGACTGCCAATATTTTTAAAAATGTGTGGGTTTGAATTAAAAGGTATAAAAAATGTATTTTTTTTTTCTTACTAAAAGCTCAGTGGTTTGAGAGGTGGCTTGCATCAACATCACAGCAGCTTTACTTAGAAAAATACTTGATGTGATTTAATCTCTAAAATGTTTTAATGGCTTCAGAGATTTCAGAAGAAATACTGGAAATTATTTAGATGGAAATGTCACTGAGCCTATTAGCTTTTTATAGAACAAGAACATCCTAACATTTGTTGTCTACCACTACTTGAGTGTGGTCCACAGGGAAAAAAACCCAGAGAGATTTTCAAATTTCCTTAATATCCTCCTTGGTCTAATCTGGAATCAATATTCATTGAGAGAAACTTTGCTGGTCTCCGTTCATGAACTTCAGGTATCATGTCTGAAAAAAAAAAATATGAAAATATGCAGAGCTTTGGGAGAATTAACCAGGGTAAGGCAGAAGAAAAGCAGAGGAATGACACAGAAAGAAGGAAATGAGAAGGGAGGATGAGAAGTTGCCAGCATTTGATAGTACACTACAGGGAAGACCAGAAAAAGCAAGGAATGGTGCACCTCAGCCGCGTCCTTTTGCTCTGTGAAGTAACTCACAGTAATCACCTTGCAGGGTCCTATATCCAGAGCTGGAAAAGAAAATCGGGTGTTATCACACTCCTGACTTTGCTGAGTCTCCTGCATCTTGCTCTTTCCTGGCCTGTGGATTCTGACGTGTATTTGGGAGGGACTGTCCTGTGAAACCCTTCCTGGCATCATCACAAAGCTTCTGAATCATTTGCTCCTGGAGACCTTGGAGCCCTGGGGCAATGGAGATAGCGCTTGAGATAAGAGTGGGAGGAGTAAAACAAACCACTCATCAATCCATTGCGAATATTCAAACCCTTAAGCGAAAAAATTCAAGGCACACAAAAGCAGGGACTACTGTATCCTTTCACAGCTGAAAAGGCTTTAGAGATGGCCTGTTCCGGTCAGTAGAAATCAAGGCACAAGTCTAAAAACTTTGTTTCTAAGCTGAGGTTCACAAAACAATGCAGAGGGAGCTGATGCCCATTTTGCTCTTTAAAAGCCCTGCCGAGGACCCCATCCAACCCAGCGCAGCCGGAGGGCACATTCTGCCGAGGCTCCAACATGAAACAAGCATTGCACGTGACAGCCTCCACTGGGGAATCCCAATCCCTTGGCACTGGGCTGTGCACCAGCCTTGGGCAGGTATGGGATCTGACCCCATTTATCGGACCTGCTGGGGCAAACGCGCCTTCCGTGGGCTTCAAACCAGCCCCTCCAACCCGCACACACTCCGCTTGGGTTAGCCCCAGGCAGATTTTCCCAAGGATGTTTAATTTCCAGGCGCAGCCCCGACGGTAACCCTACTCTCCCTGGCCAGGAGCTCCCGCATCCTAGGCGCTNGCAAACTCGTCTCAGCCGCCGCCGGCCCTCGCACTGCAGCGCGCCGCCGGGGCTCCGCGAGGTGCGCGCTGCGGCCGCGCCGCCGAGCCTGCCCCGGGCCTCCCCGTGCCGCGGGGGCAGAGAGCTGCACCGGG